>JAPYZJ010000149.1:0-67767 GCA_030522765.1 Ophioninae sp. B BG-2022a
AAAAACTAAGTCTAATAAAATAATAATACATCAGGAAAACTAAATAATACAATTCAAAATAATAATTCTATAATAATAATAATATAATAAATGTATACACATAAAAATAAAATATAAATAATAATTATAATAAAAACAACCTACACCATCGCCAGCAGCCAATTTCAAACCTATTGTTAACAACAGCTTATTGTTAACAAATAATTGTTAACAACAGAGAGAGAGAGAGAGAGAAAGAGAGAGAGAGAGAGCGAAAGAAAGGAATATAAACGAACGCTGGAAAATGCAATTAATTCCAACGGGTGTCTGGGGCTCCGCCGTGTCCCCACCGGCAAGTCTCTCCCAGGGGTGCGTAGATGCGCCAAGCACCGGGGTGCAAGAACACCCTCGAGGATACTTCGTCGCAGATGCCCGGGCAAAATACACTGCCAAAAAACGATCGTCGCGTTCTTCGAGAACTCCAATGGGTATACTTGTATACATCTGTGTATCTGGTGTGAAAATGTATAGGTATATATATATATATATATATATATATATATAAGTAGAAGTACATGTACAAATGAAATTTACTAGACCACATAAGAGAGGTCTCGTTTGAAAATTACTTTGCGGTCGTCCCGAAACGATCATCCACTCTTGCGAATAAGCTACAGCCCCGCAAAATAAAAATGTCTCGGAATAATAGTAAAAATATAACTTATGCAACCTTGTGCAAAAGTATCAAGTACTTACATTATTCTCTAATGAAAAGAGTAATGAAGGCTAATGCTAGTGAATGGTAAATATTCATTTGAACAACAAACTGCGGATATTGATAATATAGTATATTTTTACTTTGTATTATCATTATATATGTATATATTCATATCGAGTATTTTATTGATATGTAAACAATTAAATTTCTTAAGTATAAATTGTCAATGTAAAAATACGTGGTATATTTAAATTTAATATTTTCAATTCAAAACAATACAAAAATTATAAATACGGATAAAATCATGATAAATAATGATAAAGAAGTGTAATTATTATTGATTTCGAGGAACCACAACGACCAATTAATCCCGTGCTTCACACCACTACCCTTAAAACCGTCAACTACACTCGTATGCAAATCCATCAATGCGACAAATTAATACATGTCAATAAAATCTAAACAATTTTCGAAATTTCCGGTGTTTACATGGAAACAACAAACTCGGAGTAGTCAAGAACTCTCAAATCAAAAGTAATAACGCAGCAGTGCGTTTCGTAAATTCCTAGTTGACAAAAATGCAAAAAAAAATATTATAATATGCAAGGGAAAAAAAAGGAGGACGAAAGGTCTATGCAAAATACAGGAATTGTGCTAGCGAAAAAGAAGAGTATTTTGCATATGTATTTTGTACGGTTCATCTGGCGAAGCTATTGGTTACTCAATTAGCGAGTATAGCCGAAAAAAAAAAAAACAAAAAGTGATCCTCCTGTCTGTTTCGACGAAATCCACGATATAAGTACATTTTCATCCGATTTCATATTCCGAATTATCACGAATCTCTCGTTCGAGAATAAAACCGGTCGGTGGCGAGAAAAGTGGAGGGGGGGGGAGGAAAGAGAGCCAAACACTCATGGACGGTTTGCACAACCCGAGAGATTTGTATATCGCTTGATAAGTATCGTTCCCGTTGATGTACGCCCAGCCTCCTTCGTGTTTATCCTTTTTGCGCTTGAGAGCTTCGGACTATCCAGGAGTTGGGACGCATAAAGTATAATTCCAGCTGAAAATTGACGCTGTTGCGCGTATGCGTGTTACTATCTGTACGAGTTGATTTGTGTATATATAAAAAAAGAGGGAGAGAGAAAAAACGAGCTCGGATCCGAATGTCGTTTGAATGAAGCAATTTGTGGAACTAGGCGTAACCCAATTGAGAGAACGTTCGTGGGCCATGAGCGCGCGGGTAGTTTTCACTAGGCGAAAGAGCGCCACCGATAAATCAACCAGTTGCTCCACCGGGCATATACGCGGCTATAACGCCCCTACCGTGTACCCAGATGGCTTAATTTCATTGCGGGTTCTTCACCACCGTTCCTCCTCCCTACGAATATCATATATACATATATATTAATTTTATCGTGGGGGCAGGGATTGAAAAACTTTACTGCATATCATCACTTCCGGAGCTCCTGCTACGTAATATTCATACCCGGATATATACCTAATCTTTCGCTCACGGAATAGCGACTGAATCGAGCCAATTGTATTTGAGATCATTTCAAGACTAGTTTTATTTATAAAATATACTAGCTGACCCGGCGAACTTCGTACCGACTCACAGTCAATAAATCTCGTGTTAAAGTGTTAATAAACCCAAACAAACAAACTTTAATTAACACAAAATAAACCAAAATTAACACGAAACGCACAAACTTTAATTAACACGAAATAAATTTATTAACGCCCTCGTTAATGTTACTCTTTTTCCAGTATTTCTGAAAGCACGGATAAATGTCAATGATTACGTTCAGTATTTGACAGGATCGACAGCAAATGTTTGACGTGTACGAAACAAACGAACGTTTACAGAAAATGATTTATCTTTCATATTTATGTATTCTTTTTTTTTCGTTGTTTTTAATATGTATTCTTCTTATTTGGGAGGAGACGAATCAAACGAATAAAAAATCATGAAAATTGGTCCAGCAGATCTCGAGTTATAAGTGTTGTAACACAAACCCGAATTTCTTTTATATATATAGATAGATAGATATGGATAGTGTGTGAAATAAAATGGAAAGAGTATGCAACGGACAAATGAGGTTAGAGTTCGCAACGTTGCGACGCAACGAAAATCAATATCTTTTAAACTTTTCTATTTCCATTTATTTTTTACTGTAAGTGTAATTAAAATACTTCAATAATAATACAAATCTATATTGCAATAACCTAGAATTCAAATATGAAAAAACAAATATTTCGCTAAATAATAGATCTAAGGAAATAAAAAAAAGAGATGAGAAATTTCGTTGCAACGATGCGAACTTCAAGTCCTCGGTAAATAAACGTCTGAAGAACGGACGCGAAATGGCGTTTTACTCGAACTTCTATTTTGCAATTACCAAAAAAAGCGTTGCATCCGCGATTTGTGCAGCTAAAAACGAATTATTAAAAAAAAAAGTCTCAAAAATTTGCGAACGGGAGATAGAAGACGAAGCGCGAAAAGGCCGGCGCGGATGACTCGATCTACTTCCGGAAAACGAGCTGTTGATGGAAGATGAGCTTTTTCTTTCAACCGGAAAGGAATATGAAATTAACTTTCGAAATCCGGAAACAATCGACCCGGGCCGTGTCTAAGACGATGTAGCTACTCGGGAGCCCGGAGCGAGCCAGGATGGATGAGGAGAAAGGGGAGGTTGACGTAGAGCTGCTCTGCGGGAGCTAAGAGAAAAGTGAATGCGCGAGATCGATCGATCCCGGCACAGACGTTGACCTACATTTACGTTTCCGTCTATACGACTCTATATCGAGTCGTCTACCGAATTTTCCATTTCCCATAAATTTCATCACGTATTATCGATTTGCATATACGTATATACCTTTTCTGTTATATACATGGTACATACGTGAAAACCCGTTTTGCACGAAAACGGCTACGAATAAAACGCGTTTTATTTCAACGACGGGCGACGTTATTCGGGGGGGTCCGCGACTGGGGGTTGGGGTGGGGAGCAGAGATGAAATTTTTAAGTTTCCAGAAGGGACCCAAAATTTAACCCAAGAAAATTTAACCGAAAATCTTAAATCTTCGCGATTTAGGATTTTGGGTTGAATTTACTGACGAATGATACGCGATACTTTCAAGGTTTCCGTTTCCGGTAACTCACCGCCGATTTCGCTCATTTTTCGATATGAAAAATCATCCAAATCTAAGGAACCCGTAATTTTTCGTATCGGCGGAAAAACAATTTTAGAGGTTAAAATTCCCCACAGCGAAGACATTTTTAAATGATCGTAGTAGTCAATTAAAATTAATAAATGAATTTGAAAATTATTTAATTACCTCGTGATTCAACTGTTTCGGTCGATTTATGAGATAAAAATGAACGATTGTTCAGAGAAATTGAATTAAATTGAAGTATATTAAATTTCTTTTTAATTTAATTAAATCTGCCGACCGCAGAGGGTTAAGATGTCCGGTGGATCGAGTCGGATATTTATTTTATTTTTAATTTAGAGTTGTGCTCAGAAGGAAGCTATATTCGTTTACTTCCGTTATTTTCGATTTGGATTCCTTATGTAGACGAAATTGGCACAACGACGAAATGAGAAATAGGGAAAATAAAATAAAAACTTAGATTGGCTATTTCCCTATGCTCCCAAAATATTTCCATATTATCCAATAAATTTCCCTATTATCAAAAATATTTCGATACTTTCCAAAACATCTGTTGAATTTGTTCAAAATTGAGTTAATTCAACAGATACCTCATTAATTTTTTTCCTTATTTTTCTCTTACGCACACAAAACAGTACAGGTAAAAAATTGGAAAAAGATCGAAACAGTGATAAACCAAAATCATTAAGTTGATTAAGTACGTCCAATCGAAATCGATTAAGCAATTTCGTTCGACTTTAATTTAACGTGGCTCTAAACGTATACAGTGCATGCTGGTAGAGAACATAGATCGGCGAGAACAAATGACTCATCGTATTATTCCTTATGCATCCGCCGATCCAACTTGGCATTTGCCAAACAAGAGTTAAGTCAACTTTTTGCAATTTTTTGTACGACAACTTTTTGGTTTTTTTTTATAACTGATTGATTGAAATACAAGAGTTCATTACTTCGGCCCGCTTTAATTATAATAATCATAGTAATAAGTAATTATTTTTCATGAATGTTTCAATAATAATAATAATAATAATAATAACAATTAATTCATTCGTAACATGATTACAGAATATAAATAATATAAATCTACAATTAATTATATATTCATTACAATACAAATAATATATATAATAATAATATAATGATAATGATAACAATAATAGTAATAATAATAATTATTATAATAATAGTTACAGCCATTGTTATTATTATCGTTATTGATGTTGTTACTTCATACATATAATTCATACTATATTTATTCAACATACATAATATAGTATGCAACAAATGCAGATGATACGTAACAATACAATAGAAATGCATGTATGTCAAAATATATCCTTTTCCGTACCGGAAACGAGCCATTTATCAGATATCACGTAAAGTTAAAATGACGATGAAGAGAGCTTGGAAAAACAATGCGTAATTGGACGAGCACGTATCTACGTATGGGTCGTCAAAATGTGACTGAGAGACGAGAGGATAATAGATGACGAGGGGTCGCAGGGGGAGCGAGGTCGTAAGTACAATTTAATGAGACGTCAGATGGTCGAACAGCAAAGTAGAATTCGATATTTCGTAAAATCGAATGAGATGCATTTTACAAACGCGAGAGACGAGTATACAAGCCAGCAGTGAAGGCAGCCGTAGCTATGGATAAATATGGACTGAAATGACAAATCTCAAATAATTTACGTGTACGATTATTATCCGAAAAAATTAAAAAAAAAAAAGGGATTCGCGTTTCGACGTTCAATGGACGTGAAAGTGCGAATCGTCGCGAACATTTATGTCGAACATCGACGCATCTACAATGAAAAAGTAAATAATGACAATAACGATGGACAACAGTGACACACGACACAGGCATCTTCTCACCGAATCGAGTTGTGCGTGTCGCGCACGAAATTTCGATATTTTCGAGAAAGAGCGAGCGCTCATTAGCCGCCCCGTAACGTAATTGTTTATTTTATCCGAATGGATGACAATCGACGAATCGCACTCGCGTAATATACCGACGAGCGCGCAGGACCGAGATCTCGAGAGGGAGGGGGAGCGGGAGAGAGAGAACGTGTGTTTTTAGGAAGGCTCGGATGCAACACGACGGAAGAATCAAACTACCCGAACTACGCGCAAAAAGAGAAAAGTCGAAACGAAACAAAAAAAAAATCCCGGTGTAAAATGCGTGGGAAACCGAGCAACAAACGAGAATGAATTCACAGCCCCTACCCGTTCTCAATTGCACACGGAGCAGAGACGACCGCGCGACACCAACGCAGCCTGCGAACTTCCGATATTATCGCGATGCGAATCTATAGCCCCTTTTCTTAAGGTATATCGCGTGTGTGGGAGTCTGTGTGTACCTGTGTGTCGGTAACTTCCTACGTATTTACGCTTCTTAACGTTCGCCCCGAAATTGCCGCGCGACAAAAATTTCCTCGAATCTCTTTCTCTCACTGTTCGCTTTCTAACCTCTAACCGGAGAACCAAAACAAATAGCGAAAACACGGAATTTACTGGGAACTGGAGGAGGCTCGGAAGTAACAGCGTAAAACGATCCAAGCGGAACTTTAGTTTTCCTGTCGTGTTTGGTATATGGCGATTATCTAAATTGTCAGCGAAGTTTCCATGTCATGGAGACGATCTTGATTTCCGGTTGGAGTAACGTCTGTGTTTTTTTATGAAAGATAAGTACAATGCGTGTGTAGCGAGACGCGCAAATTTCTTTACGAATTTTTTGGGGATCGAAGCGTCTCTCTCGTGTGAGAGCTACTGCGATAAAACGACCGTGGTCGCTTGCACGTAACCCCCGCCGCAACCTCCTCTACCCGATCTTTTGATGGGCGAAAATGTTGGTGCGAGAGGAGAAGGGAGAATCAACAAAAAAAAAACACGGTGTTGCGTTGTGGTGCCACCTTTCCGCGCTCAAGGAAATTCGCGAAAACGACATTTCCTTCGTTGATCATGCGCGAGCAGTTTAATCGAATTTTGGCGTTGCAGTCGCGCCAGTGCCTGACAGACAAACCGTCATCCGTTGTCGCTCGCTCTACACTTTCCGTTCAACGGATGTATATGTAACTGCACATCGCATATGTGTATATGTTCATACACACGAGTGGAGCCATTCGCGAAGTGTGTTCTGTTTCATTGCCGTTAATTTTTCCTCTCTGCACCAGCGAGAGCTTTTGCGATATTAACCTCTCTCTAATCTCCTCAACCATCGATGACCTTTTCCTTACGCCTTTGAATTCTAGCCATTTTCGTATTTTTCGGCACCGGTCATTTTGAGACAGAAAACTTTGTAAATTTGTTGGCTAATTGGGACGAACATCGGCAATGGAGAAATAATCGGCCGAAATAATGATTACTGGCGACAACGAGGGAAGTCTATGTACTGGAGAGTGGGTACAAGGCGAGGAGACCGGGGTAATATAGAGCTTCGCTAGGCTCGCTGGGTGGCCGGGCGGGAAGCTCGAGACACGCGCAGTCGTGATAGAAATGCTCCTTCCTGCTTTTCAATCACGAGAACAATGACGTATATTCCGAACGGAGTTACGAGAGAATGTGATTCTTCCTTTACAGTTTATTTCAATTAGAATTTCACGTGAACATGATTTCCAAATGCACTCACAGTTTCCTCGATGTGCTTACGGTACACCACAAACCACTAGATCCTAAGCTTGATTGTGCATATCGTACTTAATTGTAATATTAAACTGATTATTTTTTATTTCTTTTGAAATTTTTTTATTTTTATCTAACTGAAGTCTGTGCTATTTAAAAAAAGCATTGTTTTGATGATCGTATGTTCGTCATAACACAATATGGCTTTTTTATTAAATCATAAAAATAGTTGTATTTTTTTCCGTGAATGTTGAAATAGTTTACACCGACCTGTATCCGCGTACTTAACCACGCACCACTGGCAGCCATGTTGTCACGATATTATAATTTTTTTAATTTATATAACGATGTAAATTTCATTTCATTTTTTAGATACAAAAACACCTTTAACACTTGTTTTCTGTTAAAAAGCACTGCGTATCTTATGCAGTGTGACGGTGGCTCGGAATGGCAAATTTGAATAATATGCCGACCGCCAGATGTCGACTTCAAGTCCAGTAATGAACTCGGAGATATTTCATTCGCATACTTTTCGTAAAATTCAAACAGCCGATCGATTCAAATCCTGTATGATCTTATCGTTATTATTATCAACAGAATACTAGTATTTAAATAGATCGTATAGAGGTTATAACATTGCGGCGTTACATCCCGCTTTGATTCACTCTGCTTGTTTTTATCGACTAGAATACAATCAACATTCCAAAGTGCTATATATTTTTCAATTGTTATGAAAAGCACACAAAAATAATTCTGTCGCGAAAACCGCATATAATCTTCTCGATAAATGAATTAAATTAACGAAGAGACTTTCAATATTAATCGCTGATGTTTCTATCAATTTGGAAATTCTAACCTTTTTGGGTTTTGATTCCTGATTGTTTGATGATAAACGAAGTGCTATTAAAACCGGCGGGTGATGATTCCGTGCGCGATGGTGGGAGACTGTTCGCTCTCTTCCTCTCGCTTGCTCACCGTCTCGCAAACCCATCTACATACGTCCGTAACTCCGTGTCGCACAGTCGGCAAACAGCGCTCGTTCGGATTGCACTTGAAAACCGACGGGAAACTAGAGAAAACGCGAGCGCGAGAGTGAGCGAGGGAAGGAACACGTCGTGTGTCAAAATTCTTTACTACGAGAGTGTATCATGGCTGCTCCAGCGAAGAAACGTGAAGTAGACGAAGCGACCAAAGAGGATGATGCGGAACCGATGAGTAGCGACGAAAATGACGACGAAACGAACGACGACCAGCAAGTGAGTTTTTATTTATGAAATCATCTTTGACGTAAAGCGTGTATGACCAATTTCCCCGAGGGCGTCGCCGCGTACATAACCTCAAATGAATACACGCGGCAGTCCTCGTTTATTCCTTTCCATAATTCCTAAATTGTACGATTTATAATGTCTCCTGGAGAGTTCTGTGAAAACGATTTCATCTCATGAAAACATTTTCGAATCTTTTGGTAATAGCGTTATTTTGTTCACATTGCACAATAAATCGTAACAGACATCGTGTGTGAGCAACGTGCAACACCGAGCAAGTGCATGCCGGTGTTCCGGGTTGCGGCTTTGCGGCGCCGGTTGGCATACCGCTATATCCCGTGTGTACGTGTATTTATACAGATATCGAATGACATGTAAATCTCAGACTGAATTGTGCTAAAATGTTTGGTTTAAAGTTCGCAATCACAAATCAAGTGTTAATGTGTAATTTATTTTACACTCAGCGTATATGTACTATATATACAAACTTAACGTGCATATTCGTCATGACAAAATAATGTACAGTCTCCAATATCACTCGTAGAAACCAAATTTGTAACTTTTGGCCCGAAAATGCTCAGAATTGGTACTTAAGGTTTATGTTCTGACTTGTTATGACAAATCTATACACTTGTGAGGTACAAATACATTTTTAAGAAACAGCAACTTTGCTCGACAATTACACAATTATTATCTCACCTGTTCGCAGGGAATGGAAATCCAAGTGGATTTCGAAGGAAGAAATCCTCAGGACAATGATTTCCATGGGATAAAGACTCTGTTGCAACAATTGTTTCTCAAAGCGCACATAGATCTGGGTGCTCTAACGGACATAATAATATCCCAGAACTACGTTGGTTCGGTGGTGAAGCAATCGGACGACGGCAATGCATCGGACGATGATGACGAAAGCGACGTCAACGATGTTTTTGGTATTACTACAGTCATCAATGTATCGCCCAGACAGGTAAATATTAAGGACAGACCGACAGCTAACCGCAGCCTCGATTACAAATCGAAACAGATTCGGCAAGTGATTTCTGTTTTCTCTCCGTAGCAAAATCCATGCATCGTTCAGCTGAGAGAATTGTTGGAACAGTTGGTGAGCGAACACGGAACTGACTCGGTCAACAACATTGTGAAAAGCGTGCTTGAAAACGACGCCCTGGGACTACTGATAAACGAGCGTTTCGTAAATATTCCAGCTCAGATATCGGTACCTCTCCTCGAGAATTTGATGTCCGAGATGGAACGTGCCACGCGCAAGAACATGCCTTTTAAATTCGATTACTACATTCTCATATGTAAATTGTACAAATACGCGGAGGGTCGGAGCGGCAAGAAACGGAAGAACAAAAAGAACTCACCTACGAACGAGGAACCGGAAATACTATGGAGCAATCCCGAGGAAGAAGTACTCGCGGAAAATGCTTACTGCTCGTTCGAGTTCTCGGTCGAGAAGGAATCGGATAGCGGCCTTTCAGGCAATTGGACCGAAGGCGACGACGAGATGGTACCGTACAGACGAGTGCTGATACTCGAAGCTGCAAAACTCCGTTCGAGCCTCAACGAGATTAAAAATCTCGTATCTTAATCGGCTCGGCGTTGTAACGGACACACAGAGATATATGTGTGATTGGATCTGGGGATGTGTGTATATGTATATGTATATATATATGCATATATAAATAACGCGATCATTACGACTGAAGAGACTGGCGAAGGACAATACGTTCCTCATACCTCATTCGCATAAGCTTTTCCGCCTAGCGTCAACGAGGGCGCATCTCGAGAGTACGCAGGCGGCCCTGCGTCATTACTCGTAGCCATGAACGTGTACCAAGCTTTTTTAATAATATATCTATATATTATATAACAATGTTATTCTTACAAAATAAGTATGAATGTCGTAAATTTTGCGAACGTTGGTGAATGTGCCAAGCATTTGTCGTACATATTTTAGTTCGATGAATTTTTTCATTACACGCACACATTCTCTCTCTCTTGTCTTTCTCTCTCCATGCGGTTGAATATTCACGCCAGTTTGTCACATCGATGTTTTGGATTCGTCGTTTGGTGCAATCGTTACGTAGAAAGATCAGCGAATTTGAAGGATTGCCTTATTGGCTTGGCGCGTCGTCTCATTGTTCCAAGTATGTTCAGCATCTCCGAGACTGCCGGCGATGCATTCTCCGCTTCTTGTCGTCGTTTCTTTTCCTCCTCTCTCTGTTTCTACGGTAAAAACACAGGTTCAGGCATTTAGATTTTATTTCGAGGATGTAACATCGACGGAAGAACAAAACAAAAATGAAGAATTTCTGGTACGCAGCAAATTGTCGCGAACACTTCGAGGGAGTTTCTCTTGCATAACCTAATCACCAGAAGTACTCGTAAGCGTAAAATCACTATTTCCTCTCAAAACGAACAACGAAGTACGTTGAAATAATAGAGAACGCGACGAACATCCAAAAGTTACACAAGCACGGTTAAGACCCTTTTTATTTCAAAGCGGTACATCCAGAATAGTGGATAATTGGATATGCAGGGATCACAAGAGGGTAGCCGCACATGCTTAATTTTCATAACCTGCGCTATGGCAGGGAATCACGACAGTCGAGCAAACTTACATCGGTTTGTTTGAGGGTAAACCTTCCACCTTTTATCTGGTTGATTATGTCATCGATCGCTGTAACACGGAAAGAAATAATGCAATTTTATTAGTGTTGCAGTCGGAACGTTGAAGATGATGGCTACGCGCATTGCTGAAGGAACACGACTTTGAAAGAAGCTTACCGGGTTGTTGGGGCACAGCTGGCGCCTTTTTCGGATTGATGCCAAGCATGCTCTCCATGTCGGCCACGGCGTTGGTCGTTTGATCCCCCGAGCTTATTTTTTCTCGTGTCGCGAGTCGTATCGATGCGAGAGCGTTGCTCGACGACTTTGGTGGTAACGGTGGTGGCGGCGGCGGTGGAGGTATCACAATCGGTGGATTTTTAAGATCATCAATTTTCTCTTCCAAATTACGAATAACGTCTTCCATCTGTTTAACCGTGTTTTCAGCTCGCTCGGCACGTTCGATTACCATCTCGAGTTCAGACTCTGCGAGCTTCAACTTCTCCTCGACTATCTCGAACTCGAGATTCGCTTCTTTCTCCTCAAGCTTATCGTGAAGCGCTTGAATCTGCGACTGATGCTCTTGGTGCTCCTCCTCCAGCAATCTCTTGAGTGATTCGACCTCCTGGAGAACCGCCAACAAACGACCGTTCGGGTCGTCGCTGATTTCTGCCATTAAAAGAGCGCTCTGATGCGCCAAAACGTTTCGCTCTTTTTGCACCTGTTAACAAACGGAGTGACGTATCAGTAGGATCTAAACAGGTAGTTTTGGTGTAGACGATCACTTTGCGTGAAAATATTCATATTTACCCTATCCGCCTCCATTTTCATCATCTTTGCCCTTTCCCTTTCACCGTCGCACTGTGTTTTTAATGCCTGCACCTCGTCCGCTACCATCCTACTCACTCGTTCCATATTCTCCTTGTGTACCCTTAATTCTCGTAGCTTTTGCTCATCTGAAACAAGGAAAACACAAATTATCGAGCTGGACGAATAAACACGGTATTTCAAAAGTTTGCGATTTCTGAAGGGTCCAGAATGACCTGCTTGATATGGATTAAAGATCCATAGGCAAAAGTTGTTCAAATGCGATATACTCAAATAAGTGAAGTGTAAAGTAAAAGTCAAGGATCATGGAGAATATTATGGTTATCACAATTGGTAGATCATACGCAGCTACTTTTGAGAAAAACAATTGTGGCCGAGCTATCAACCCAAACAAACCCAAACAAATTACGGAAGACCCTTTGAACATTGGAAATGACGTACTAAAAATTAGTTAACAAACAAAAAAATAGCAACATGTTTTTAACTCATAAAGAGAACGATGCTCGAAACGGACGATTTTTTTACAGAAAAGATAACATTATCAATTTTTATTTTCATCATTCAAATTTAGGGATGACACTCCTTATGTGTAATACTTTGGAGACAAAAATAGTAGTATAACGTGGCAGCTAAAATCCTGTTCAAAGCTGGAACTATCATACATTTAGACTCAAAGATGGAAATATTTTTTTAAATGGTTATTTTATTAGTGATGATGCATCCAATAAGTACCTCTGTAGTGGTCGCTCACTAAAGCTCTGACTTTTCTTAAAACATCGCATTTGTTGGTTAATGTCAACATCACACGCTTATCAAAAATTGGGAAAAGAAAAACTGTTGATTTTGGCGATTCACCTTTGTTCCTTAATGCACGTTCCTCGTCCAATTGAGCAGATAACAGAGCTGCTTGTTCCTGAGCTTCGAATTCTTGGAGTCTGGCTGAATTCAGCTCGGTTTGAAGTCGAGCCACCTCTTGACTGAGTTCTGAATCGCAAAGAGAAATGAAAATTGGTGAAAAATGAATCTTTTTCGTGCTTACAGGTAAACAAGGAAGAATACTCACCTCGAACCGTTTCTCTCAGTTCTTCGATGTCCGCGTCCGAGTTGGCGTCGACCTCGTCCAAAAAATCGACCTCTGTTTGCGAGCCATCGGGATTCGACTGAATGAATTGCTGCACGAGAACCTGAGAACGTCTCTTCAACTCTCGGTTTTGCTTGTACCACTGAAATGGAGATTGTACGTTACGACGACTCCGTCATATCGCGTTCGTATTGAAACGACACGCTCGTATACACAGGGTGTCCCGTTTCAAAGGCGCGAAAAATACGCGGAAATGGAATCGAGCGAAAAAGAATTGTTCGATACAAAAAAATCGTTCTCTCGAAGGAGAATCTTCGCTGGCGACAAGACATAATATTTTTCGAATCTGCGAGATTTTTTCATCGTTTTAAAACATTTTTCTCATCATAACGGGCGACTTTATTCGTTGCAAAAATATCTATCGCCAAAAACAAAATCGACTCAGAAAAAAGTTCTGGTATAGCGTCTAAGATAAAAAGCTCGAAAATCTTGAAATGCCTTACATATGGGACACTCTGTTGCGCGTAGATTTTTTTTTCGTAAAGTGCGATAAGACTGACGCGCTGCAGTAATTCGAATCCCTACAATTATCCTAACCCAAGTTCTACCTGAGACGCTTGTTGCATCGCTTTGTGCATCGCACCAGTCTCGACATCGTACTGCCGCTTTAGTTGTTCGTACTCCTTACAAACTGCCTCGGATACTGCAACGAAACGAAAGAAAAAAAATAAAATAAAATAATTGTTACTTGTTTTCCAACGCGGTCAAGACACTCCCTTCTCATTAAAAACGAACGTCGAGTACACAGAGTCCAATTACATCCTCCGGTCCGAATGCTATTTACCTGTACGCAACTTTTGTAACTTTCGATCCTTATCTTCCGACTGGGAATGCAAGCTCTCATTTTCCTTCTGCAATTGACGATATTTTCGCTGTAGATCCGCTTGCTCTCGTATAGCTGAAACAGAATTTCATTTTTCAATAAGTCCTTTTTTTTTCGCAGATAACCAACCGAACATCACGTTCGCAATGAGGATCGCTTTGGAATACGAAACACGGATGATAACAATCGATCCGCTTGTAAACCGTGTCCCATCGAGTCGGCTACGAAATCACGTTTCGATCTCGCACTCCGCGCATACTAAAATATTGCGATGGAGACCGCCCCTGTATTCTTGTATGCAGACGAAACGTAGTCATGAATGAATCACGCGAGTGCCAGCGCGCGAGGAACAACCTCCACGTGGGGCAAGCGCTCTGGGTGTGCCTTGGAGACATCAGGATATCTGGGCCGGGTATTTCTTAAAATGACGTCATACATTTCTCTAATCTCGAGAGGAGCCAGACCCACCTACTTATAAATTATATTAAACTCATTGCCATCCGTTTTACGATGATGATGATGAGCGTTGATGACTCGAGAGATAATGGGCTCGAAAAAAAAATTTCTTAAAAAAAAAAAAGCTTTTTATGAAGATACGCGATTTGAACTGAATTTTACTGCTAAGTTTTCACTCGTGGCTGGTCGATCCCACGATAACGATATTCGGTACTGTCCAATTTGATAATCAAAAGATTTTAGCGATATTTCGAAAAAAAGATACATCAAAGCCGACACGAAAATACGATTGTCGTAGAACGTAATCGACGATCTCGCCGTACGAAAAAAGACATGATATATTGAGTCGGATAAGCATTGATGTTGTCGAAACTGCTTTACATTGCATATATTACAATTCCACAAACTTTTTTGCTAATGCTGAAAATTATTGCGTACCATCGATGCTTCAGAAGGACAAATTCCAGGTATCCAATTTTGGACAAAAAGACGTTTTACTGATCATTTCGATCGAAGGGACATGAATGGACCTTCTAAAATGAGAGATACCTCCCGAACATCATACTCTCATCCTAACAGATTACTTATAGTCTGAAAGACATATATGCCAGCAAACATCTAATGTTTACAATTGCAGTAACACGATCGTGGGTAATAGCTGGACAACACATTTTTTACTGTAGCTGAATTCACGATTTTCTGAAAATTCTGATCGCCTTAGATGATCAGCTTTGATTTATTCGTTCGACAATATTTTAATATAGATTTTAATGATTTTGTCATCTCATTAAAATATTTTAATGAAATGACAAAAATTGACGTAAAAATGTCAAGTAGCTTTGAAAAATGATTTAATATCCTAAATCTTTATCGGTGAACTGGTCGACTTTTCTGATTCCGGAAACAAGAAACACGGAATTTTTAATTGTATAGATACATCACAAAAATTACTATTTCCCACCATTTCAAATTTCTTCGTCAAAAATAATTACGAAAACGGTTCGACAATATTTCTAGACTCTTTTTTAGAATTTAAAAAAAACGATATTTCGTAAAACACTGAAAATGAGAAAATAAAAATATTCAAACTCAAGGCACGCACGAACTCACCAGCTTCGGATTTTTGAAGGAGAGTTTTTCTCATGCGTTCGGACTCCTCGTATTTGGTTTTCCATCGGGCTTCGGAAGAGAGAGAGCTGTTGCTCCTTGTTAATTTTGAGTTTTCATAGCTATTTCTCTTTGCAGTTGATCCGAGAAGTGAGGTCGTGGTCGAGGTGGATTGCAGTCTGTCCTCGTGGTTCGAACTGTTCCGCAAGAAGGCTGATGATCCGAACGAGTGATCGTTGCCATTGTTGTTGGCAATTTGAGGACTGTGAGCTTTGTTCGACTTGATCAACGTCGGTTGATGATTCACCGAATCTTGAAGTTTCTCAAAAGAGGCCCGTTGGGCGGCAACAGAAATTCGGTTGTTCCTTCCAAGTCCGCTGGGTGCGTTGGATTGTTCACCGAACCGGGCTTTTCCGGATCCATTCTGTTGCTGCTGCTGCTGCTGTTGGAGCTTCACGAGACTCGGGATCTTTGGGATAGGAATGTGTGAGTGATTCGCATTGTTCACCGAGGTCGGCGATAATATCCTCGATTGCGAAGTCTCCATCGAGCTTCCCTGCAGCACTATCTTCAGTTCACTCTTGTTCATAACCTTTCGCGTACTTTCCCGTTTGCGTTTCTTTCGTTTCTCTTCTTCCACGAGTCAAATTTTACCACATGGGTTCGGAATCGTCGTTACCTGTTCGCAAACACACGGATAAAGAAAACGAAACATTAGATCAAAGTGTACGAAAACCTTGGAATAACGATTTCTTTCGGGATAGAAACGCGATAGATGATAAAAAATTATCTTGGACAACGATACTGTAAATTACAACGTCTCGGTTATGTGGCTTGCGCAACGAAAACTTTTCCTTTAATGTCTATCGTTACACGGTACATTGACACGTGGAAGTTCAAAAAGAAAAGTCAGAATTCAATCGCACGATAAATCGAAACTTTGAACGTATAAACAATGAGGGTGCGCTGACAAGGTATTTTCATCCGGATGTGACTCGTTATAATTAATGATAGCGAGTTCGATGATTCTTCGATGAAAAGTATCATCGAACTTCCATTTTTTACGTACTTTTTTCAACTCGAGATATTTGACATGAAAATACCAATTTGTCACGCGTCGTTTACAGTCGCTCCATCAAAGGATGACACGTGCTCCGTTTGATCAAAACTACGAATCCACGGGTCGGTGTATTTTTATTTCTTAAAAATATCCAATACAGGGCTATCCGGATTATCAACGGGTTTTTTACGACTCGATCATAATATCAATACTCAATGTTCAGCTGTTCTCAGATTTCCCGCTGTGATTTGAACTACCATCGTATGGAGTTTTGTACACAACAGATGTTCAAGGAGCTAAGAATAGCCAGGGTCAACGGGACGTAAGATTGTAACGTTCCGCGATGCAGTATCGATGGATCTTCGAGATACAAGTGCGCAGCCCTAAAAAATCCGACCGAGAAATAGGAAAGAAAGATTAGAAACGCGATAGAGAGCTAGAAGACTCACAAGGGTTAACAACTTCGGAAGTCTCTAAAAATAGGGTTCTTCCGTGCTGTTCATCCGCCGCGAGTTCAACCCCCCCGAGAGCAAGGCTCGAGTAGAGGCTTTCCCCCCTGCTCGGAGAAACGTGTATACAAACGGCTCTTTTACTGGGCACCACACATGTACACGCGCGTTTGATCACGCACACATAACGTAATCGACAGCAATGTTTATCGCGAATCCAGAAACAGCTACGAGTTTCTTCAAAAATACAGTAATTGTCTCAACTGGGAAAATGCGATAATGATCGTACAATTGTAGCAATTATTGATACTACCATTCAGCATTATCTTGTATACTAAACTCGCGCGACGTCGAAACACACAAAAAAAACGTTTCACTTAAAGATAATTATAAAAATCGTAAAAACGAAACCGCGCACTTTGAATTTTTAAATCTCATTTTAAACCGTTGCTAAATTTACGTCTATGTTTTTTACTAATAATTTAAGGAATATCGAGCGATTTATTAATTTTCGTATTCTATAGTAAAAAAAACTTTGTGAAAAGTTGTGCAAGTAAACGCACGATTTAATTGATCGATTAATTTATTTATTTGATTATTTCCACTCTAGCAGGTTCATGCTTCCCGATTAAGGCTGAACAAGGACCAGCAGCACGGAATACACGCGGTCCTCGCATTCGAGGAGTCAACCGGAGAATGTGTCTTAATTTCTTCAACTACGCGTGTTGGCCCGTTGCTGTGTGATCTGACGGCGGAGCGGGAGGGCTTCGACGATGGAAACTCGTGAGTGAGCAAGAGTCAGCGCGATATAACTGTGACCAAGAGAGAGAGAAAATGCGACAGAGAGAAAATCCATGGAGACGAAGAATGTGCAACGGCAACGAATTCTCTTCTCTGTTACGACGTGCATATACACGCGTATATAAAATACTCAAGTATACCGTATGTTTTGCGTACTTGGTTACCACCGCGTGTGTATGTGACTGTAGCGCACGTTTCTTTGAACATTCGCGCTCACTCGGATCTCAAGCTTCGCGTCACCTTAAACACAACGTTGCTCAACGTTGTGTGCCGGTTTTTGATTATTATGATTCTCCCCACGGCTAACTGCAAATCTCGGCATATTGCAATCGTACTTTTACATACACGAGGCATTCTACTCCAAAGCCGGGCAATGAAACCTGACACTCGGAATTCTCCGAATACCACGGGACACTTTGCAAATTCCACCGGAAGTTACGCTGCGAGGGGGTTGTTTCCGAGAAGATGAGGATCTAGCTACCGAACCACCAGCTTTTGAACCACGTTATACTGACGCGTAAAATACATCCGGCGCGTTCTTCTTTTTAACCTACAATAGTCTGACCGTCTTATTATGGCATCTCGTTGGAGTATTGATTTTTAAGGTTTTTTAATTCGTTTCGAATAAACGTCTATATTTTCTTATCTATTAATATTATGTAATTTTTCATTTTCTCTAACCAGTTTATTTTATACGTTTGTTTTTCGTAGAATCCCGTGATTGAGTGGTAAACCGAAATGTGGTCTCCACAGAAAAAGGCCGCTGTCACACTATTTTTTAAAAAACCGACGTTAAAAAAGAATTTTTATTAGCCGGAAAGGAAACTTTAATTAGTCCTAATGAAAGCACAGTAGCAACTTTTTTTTTAATCCCACAGAAGTCATAATTATGTTTAGTTCAAAAACCAAAAAAACAGGAACACGTCCTTTTATTGTGAGTTAAAAAGAAGAACGATTCATCCACGTTTAACCTGACAACAATACTACGAAAGATGGGAAAAAATCAGGACAAATAAGAACCCTCCAGAAAGAGCGCAATTTTTTAATCCTTTTTTATTTCAATGTAAAATATTGGACGTCATGAATAAATATTCCGGGTAAATCGGTACGAAAAACAAAATTAAGATTAGTAACTGAATTATGAACGTTTTTTTGCTACAAGTATTACTACCATTCGATTTGGGAAAAAATACTTTTTTTTATACATCGTTATATTGTAAATATGTTCTGATAAATTTATATTTAAATTGAATTCTGATAAGGAGCGAAGGAATTTTAATCAATCGCAGTTTGAACATTTCAGCTTTTTCTCTCGTACTCATGTTTTACGTGATTCTCCTCCATCTCAAGCTCGCCGTTCAGAAAGAAATTCCACAAAAGTATACTCTAAATTAATGCAACGCTGTTAAACGTTCACTCAGAGAATGGAAAAGAAACGACCATACGTCCCTCAATTTTTGTTCGTTTCGATTTTTTCCTAATGGGCTTGTCATTGTTCCAAAATAGAAAAGTATCCATCTTTGGCTCACTGAAATTAATAGGCTGCAAAATTGATATAGTTCATCAGTTCAATTTTTCTTGATTACCGTGTATTATTGAAAATTCATTTTTTCATGATTAACATTCGTTACATCACTTCGAAACAGACCCTCTTCAGATATAAGACTGAATAGCTTTTTGCAACGCCCTCTATAGGCCTTTTTCCTTCGTTATCATATCTCAAGGTTGTCACCCCAAAATATTCTTAAAAAATTAAAATTGCGAGGATAATAATTTTTTTTTAAATAAAAAAGGGCTTTTTACGTGTTTACCTGTTACCGATTTTCATTCCGCAATTTTAGTATTCGATTAGAATATAAAACCGAGAATGCCGCATTCTGGAATATTCAAAATGATATCCTGCATTTTTATATGCCATTCAAAAAGGTTGAAAAAGTTTGTCCGTTATTAACGAAAATACGCATCCAATATCTTGAATTGTCACCGCGTATGTGGTAGATCTTTAAGAATCGATAATTTATAACAACGTGGTGTTCCTTTCGTGAAGCAAACCGAATCACTGTACGGCTCGAACGGTCGTTAGTTTGTTGGCGGAATGTCTTGTATATAGAAGTGTAAATACGCGTGTGTCGTGTATACTGCTGTTTTCGCGTGCGAGAATTGTCCCTCTCTTACTTTCAGGCACCGGTACGAGCATTGATTATGGCAATTCTCAACTATACAACTCGGCTTGCATTAACGGGCAAATTTGCATAAACAGTGACGTCAACGCGATGATTTTACCTTGATACTCAGATTGCAATATAATTACATCGCTTATTCTGCATTATTTATCAGGCGAGTGTGCCTTTGTTTTCACGCTTTTTGCACTCGTTTCTTCGTATCTTGAATTCTCCGTGAATTGCGAAAAACGAATGTCGCATGATCCATTCCAAACTTTCAATTTGTCCAAAAACGCGAAAAACTTTTTTTTTTGGCTAATTATATTTTTCACTTCACTTTTAGCAATTCCATATTAATAAAATTGACCGTTAATTAATATCGGCTTTTTTAACGCATTTTCGAACGATCTCCGTTTTTTTGGACTGAACTTCCCGCGATCTCAAAACGTTCGTAATCGTTGAATTTTTGTTTGCAGATTGACACAGGCGTGATCATTCAATATCAGGAATTTTATTCTCGTATTCAAACTCGACCGAGTATGACGAAGAACTCACCGCAAAACCGCAACATTGTTATAATACATCCCGCGCAATATATTTTTCCCCTTGCGGAGCCTTGGCTCTCACGTTTAAATATGCTTGTGCACACACAAGTGGCGTACCAATAATAATCACCCATATACGCGCGTATTGCGTTTATGGTTATGTGCGCGTGTCTGCATGCGCATGCACGTTGAAGGTGTTCCGCCCGAAAGTGACTAGACGTTGAAATCTTCGTTATTCGAAAGTAACGAAAATGGTACTTTTTAAAAATAATGTTTTTTTTTTTAATTTTCTTTGGTGGACTAGATCCAACGAGCAAAGTTGGAATTTTTATTCTGCGATTTAGAACGTATATGCGATATTTAATTTTGGCCAATGATAAAAAAACGGAATTGAATCAGACTTTGTCGGGTGTGATCGATGTCAAAACGCCATGAACCGACTGTTCCAACCGTCCGAAATTCCGTTGACTTTGTTTGCATCGCTCCTACCACGAATACAAAAGAGCTATTCTAACGTGCGCACATTTTACGACGCATGCGCAGAAACTAGAAATTCACATTGAAAGATCGCAACGATGTCAACAACAATGACTTTCCTGTTTGAAAAAAATGCGTTCCTCCAGCGAAAAATGTACGTCTCGTGCGGTCGATTTAGCGTGAGACGTCCCATGTACACACACGTCGACGAACGTAAGCGATGAAACTTACACGTTTGTCAATCTCGACCCCGGTCGCCGCCGCGGTTTTGAGTCATTCGACAATTATCCGGCAACCTTTGGAAGAGGCCCGAGTACGAGAGTAGCGCTCTGAAATAATTCTTTGTTCCCGGGGCTTTCTTCGAGTCGATTTTTTTGGGTCCCATTAATCTCTCGAAAAAATTGCTTCAACCGTACCCGTCTGTCAACGGCTCACCTATTATGTGTAATACAACGGCTCACAGAAATGTCCCGAATTCCGTTCGACACTTGCGCACGCGCGGACTTTCTCCGTATGGAAACAGGTTTTTTGTCTCTCTCTCTCTCGTTCTTTCTCGAGATGGCAATGCACGCGTGTCGAGCAATTTATCCTTATCGAGATTATTACGGAAAGAGGCGAGAGTGATTTCTCCGAGGGTGAACGTGTGTACATGTGCGCACTACGCGTTTGTACATAGAAAATGAAGGATTACGGATTACGGCACATCTCACGTGCAACAGAAACGAATTTTTTTTTCAATTTTCAGGCTCAACTGACTCCGGCACATATTACAGTGAACCAACGCGTTCGGTATACTGGGACAACCTACACACTCGGTGTTCACGGAACACCAAGCGTATCAGAAGCGCGCTTATACTTTCACGCGCTGACTGTTCCGCTCTTTTCTTTTCTTCTTTTTTTCGACTCACCGTGACTCCGAAGACTCCATTCGTCTCATTTATGTACTTTTGGATATAGCAAGCAATCGCTCTCCAAGAAAAAACACGCACGCACCATCCGTGTGTGTGTGTGAGTCTGGTAAAAGACCCTATTTCGTTTTTTTTTTTTCGAAGCGTAAATTCTTCGCTGATATCGTATCTACATGCTTGGTTGAAAACACTCGAGGAATATATGTTTGACACTCGCTATGCCCACCATAAACGCACCATCGATATTCTTCGTATATGAATATGTTATTGTATTAATTTCAACGTAGTAACGAAATTGTCATTTCGTCGGATATTTTCATCGGGTAAGGCGCACGCGTATCGTACGAACGTTGCCTCACGACTGTTTAAAAATTGTTGAAAATTTGCCTCATTGTCTCGTATAAATTGTGCTCCCTACTTTATTGTCTCGTTGCGAGATTCGTGTGACTCATGTGTGCTCTGACCCTCGTCTCGCGATCGTTCGCCGCGCTGCCGAGTCATCAGCAAAATTCTTTCACCGAACCGCCGCCGTCCGAGCGCGACTCTCGCGAGTTCGGCCGATACTAAATCCTTGTGGGAAATGAATTTGATACACGATTCCATTGGGAATTTAATGGGTTGCATCGATCTCTGAGAAGTGCATACACGTGGATTTCGTTGATGGAGGTTTCGTTGGACACCTGTGTCCATCGTAGGGGGAAACGTAGTGATAATGGCATGACAGAATCGCAGCATTGGTATTCATGATTTGTGCTGCAATCGCCAATAGTATTCTTGAATTTGAAGGGAAAAGCTGAACCGGTTTGTTTGAGAGGATGGTAGAATGTAATTACGGCAGCTGGAATCTTCATTTTTGAGGGGCTTAATAAAGTGAGTCATCGACGGTCTCAATCGCGAAACTCGAAAAAATACTTTTTTGTCAATTAATAAAAAAGAACATCCAACCAACCAAATAATTAGTAGACTACTTTTTAAGTCACCATCTGTAAAAGCCTCGATGACGGTTACAGAAATGTCGCGACAATTAACCTTGCAAATTGAACGAATGAGGAGGCAGAAGTTGCGGTCGTTTATTGACTACAGTTTTTGGATATGGGTTCCTAGACAATTATTTTTATTCGCGTGGAGCACCTTATACACAAAGTGAAGGATGAATGATAACATTTTCCACATATGAGTATATTTTTTATGGAGTCTTCTTTTATTGGCTCAAATCACAATTACAACAATAGTGTATGCATAATGCCAAGAATAATGTACGAATAATTACACGAAAAAAAAATTAGAACATCGTTTAAATTTCATTTTCTGAAGCGAATTCCGTGGCTTCCAAATTCGCGGAACGTTTTCGGCAACGCACGTTTTTATTTTACGCCGCATTTATTTAACTGCTCTCATTCGTTGTTCATTGAGTGGTTGGTATTGCTAGCACTGGAGAACACGTGAGAGAGGTTTTGAAGTGAGTAATCGAAGTGGTCGCAACGCGTATCTTTGATAGTATTTATATCGCTAACGAGTAAAAAGTTTGCGAGTGACGGAATAGCCGTGAGATCATCCTTATGAGCGCAGCTTATCTGCCGCGAAAGGGCGCTTCTAAAGGCTAATCGTCCAGTTTAGAAACTGGATGATAAAGCGCTGTTAAGGAAATGTCGAAGACGTACCACGTGACACACGAGTGCGAGAGAGATAGTTGATATTTTTAAATCGCAATTTCTCAAGGACGAAATATTTTTATAGTAAAATTTAAGCATCTATTTCTGCCTCTATGGATTCTACAAAGACTGATGCTAGATTTTTCGCCGTAAACTTAATCGACGCTGAGAAAACGGATTTTGAAAATTTGTGAGGTTATGTCGATGTTCGTCGTGCCCTTAATACGAGGGATATAACGAAAAGTCGGTGATTGTTACTAGCGAGTTACACGATCGCAATTGCTGCGCAATTGGGATCTCCGATGGCGGCGACAATGAAGGATGCCTATCATTTATTCAATTTCTCGATGTTCCGATGAGTCATGGATTGCGAATGATCGTAAATAAAAACAATGAAGCTCTTATTAATACAGCTCGATCGACGGCAGCGTCAAGACGCGCCAGTTGTTAGGCCGTCGCGGTTTCTTCGCAGAGTATGAAAAAAAAAACGATGAACTATGCTAACAAGATACGGACTGAAGCATGGGCACGATAGGGCTGTTACCGAATGGCCTTCGAGACACCCCCACTTATCCCCGTACATTCGGTGTCGAAACGTTTTTTCCATTGGCGTGTTAACCTCCAAAACAAAACAAAATGCGCAAACGAGAATAAACCCCGTTTCTCAAAGCCAAATGAATCGCAGTGGAGTAAAAGTCACAAGGCAATTACGATCGCACCTCGGCTCAGATTGGATTTAATCGAATATTTCAGTCTAACGGAAAAGGTGAGAAACGATCGTGTCGTAGACACGACGATACCAGCGACGCGCGTGCAGCATCTGAAAGAGGATAGAAATGTCTTTACCAATTGTATAAAAGTGATGGATATACTTAACTTTCCTTCCCTATCGCGCCAATGACTCTTAGCTCACTGACGACACCACAGTTCGCTATCGTCGTTGGCAACCGATTGAGAGGAGCAACTCTACTAGGAGGTGGTAGAACATGGTTTTTTCGCGATGCAAAATGTCCTGAGTTTTTAATGTTCTATTCTGCTACTCATATCGCTAGTTGTGTTATGAGAAGCATACCCGCGTATCACCGCATATACGTATAATACGACATTATTCGCATTTAATAATATCAACCGCATATAATGTTTATTGTGGTACAATTAATGAATTACTGTGTATTAAAATAATTATGAACAAATAGATAAAATGTAATTATTTGCCACCAAATCACTTAAAAATGTTATTACCACATCGAAAAAATGTTGGGAAACTTTGTTACATTCGTATATAGCGAGAGCTAGAGCACTTTCAAAACGCATTAACTAATAATTTTTCTTCGGACCCTCAAAACTATTTACTGATAAATAATTAAATTTTCCTTACACACCTCCATGATTGTTGACCAACCTACATACACTGTATACTTACGGACGTAATTGAGTACCTGATTACAAAGCCATTTTACACTTAAAAAACTGTATGTCACGCGAAATATTGTAAGCGTTTATTCGATGGTAGGTTTTGTGTATACATTATCACGAACCGTTTACTAGCGAGCGTCGCGACAAAAATATTCTCATAAAATGATTAGCGCCACATATAAATAAATAGAATCAAAAACTGCAGACCAAGTGGAATTGCATAGATCATTGCGGTGTATTACCACCTGGGCTCTACCGACTCTACCGGTGCTCCGTTATCACTGTACATCACGGCAACAGCTCTACAGCAGTGGGGAGGCCAGTGTGGGTCACGCATTCGTGGGAGAACGGTGGCGCTTCTTTACGCAAACGTTGAACGACAACAGCTGGTTCCTATAACCTCACTTTTTTCCGAACACTCTCTTAGTGATCTACGCTATAAATACGATGCTTTCGCTCGTATTTGTTATTGTATTGTAGTTTTAGTCATACCTTCTGACAGAGGGGCTTGTGGTGAACTTTGATATACGTTTATCAAGAAATCCAGAATGGGCAACCAACTGGTCGGTATCGCGCCGAGTCAAATATTCCCGGTGGAGCATTATTTGACAGATCACAGTGACTTGTTCTTTGACGTCAAGTATGTATATCAAGAGTATGAAAAAACTTCGATTCGTCTGTTTTTTGTTATTTGTATCCGCAAATTATGCTCTTCTCAATAACGATGTGTCCATACAGTTTGGGAAGCACCAGATTCTTTAAAGTTGCCAGGGCGCGTAGCCAAGAAGGTCTCATTGTTGTCAAGGTTTTTGCCATCCACGATCCAACTTTGCCACTCTCCACCTATAAAGACAAATTGGAAGAAATTCGCTCAAAGTTGGCCTCTGCCGTCAACTGTCTACCCTTTCAACGCTCCATCGTGAGTAACTGCTGTGCTGAACGCTGTTCATTGAACATTATATGCAAGTGCGCAATTGCACTTGATCGTGACTCTGTTCTTTACGTTACCGTTCAAGCTCGCCGAGAAAGCTGGCTTTATCATGCGCGAATATGTCAAGTACTCCCTGTACGACAGAATTAGTACTAGGCCCTTTCTGTCTAGCATAGAAAAAAAATGGATCACTTTTCAAGTTCTGTACGCGCTTCATCAAGCTCATAAGGTAAGGCAGGTCATTTATCTCTTTTATTTCTTAATCTTTTTATTATCTCTCCAGGTTTGCACGTGAGAAAATTGATTCATCCACTCAAAGTTAAACTAGATACCTGTGTTTCAGTGTATAAACCCTATGACGTATGGTTCATTTAATTTTATGTCAAGGGCGTACATTTCAGAATTTTTAATTCTACCTAAATTTATTCGATTCGAAAGCAATGAGTGTTTCACTCCACTCTTCGTGTATGATTGATTTGGCACAACATTTTGTAATTCAGTTAGCTGAATTTCATATGCAACATCTACATTTTTTGGTAACGATATAATGATGTGTCCATATAACTTTGGTAATTGCAGTTTGGCGTATGCCATGGGGATATCAAATTGGAAAACATTATGATAACAAGCTGGAATTGGGTACTATTGACCGACTTTGCTAGTTACAAACCTACCTATTTACCTGAGGACAATCCTGCCGATTTTTCATATTTCTTCGATACGTCACGGAGAAGGTAATCGATTATCTGATATTTGAGTGGTTATTCTCAGTTTAAACGAGAAACCACACGGATAAATTTGCTTTCAGAACGTGTTACATTGCTCCCGAAAGATTTGTCAAAACGCTTTCGTCGGAGCTGAGCAATACAATGTTGCTTCCTGAGCAAGAACTTAAGACTGGAGACTTGCATCCGTCGATGGATATTTTTTCCGCCGGTTGCGCCTTGACGGAGCTGTACAACGAGGGTCATCCACCGTTTGACTTTTCGCAACTCTTAGGTTAGTAAATAACGAGTATATTTTATGCAACTAACGACAAGTTTTTCAATTCACACAAGATGTCGTAACGCTGAGTCTGCTTTCTTCGTTCTTTGCATCTTGCGTTTGTATACTTCAATAACCTTTGAACGTTGCTGTGTTATTCAAGCCTATAGAAACAGCGAGTATTCAGCGAGCAAGCATCTCGACAAAATTGACGACCCTGGTATTCAAGAATTACTGGCATCCATGCTAGAGAGGAATCCGTTAAACAGAAAGAGCGCCGAAATTTACCTTTCGCAAGCAAGAGGCAAAGTGTTCCCGGAATACTTTTATTCATTCTTACAATCGTACATGCTAATATTCTCGGCCGCACCAATACTCTCGCCGGATGAGAAGATAAATCGTCTCAAGAAGGATATCGGCAATATAATCAATATTTTGAGAGCCGAAGTTGCCGTCAGTAGAAAAAGTTCGAGCGAGGCTGACAAGACGGAAAGCGTAAAAAATAGCGACAAATTACCCAACGTCGAAGTCACCAAAGATGATTCGGGCGTAAGCGAGCTCAACACAATCGTCGAGATCGACAGCGATCAAAGCTCGGAAAGATGCGATTTGCAGAATGCCGATGCGAAAGATGGAACGCAAACTTCATTGAAAACTGACAATACAAAGGGCGCAAATGCAACGGCTCTCAAAGAACATTCCGTCGAGAGCACGACCAATGATGATCAAGAGAATGCCAAGGTGAAGGACATTAATGAGAAGGTTAACGATGACGACGACGAGGATTCCAAATCTGAGAAACTCGATGGCCTCATTATAATTACACAACTCGTAACATCTTGTATCCGCGGGCTTCATCATTCTCAATCGAAACTGCAGAGCCTCGAGATTCTACTAGAATTAGCCGAAAACACGTCCGACGAAACGATACTTGACAGAATATTGCCGTATATCGTGAGTACTAAGAAAATCAGAGATAGATATAATTCTTTTCAACCGTTTTTAGCCATTCCTAATGGATATATATTTATAAAGGTACATATTTGCCAATAAGATCACAAAAATGGCAATTGTGCTCATCGCAAAACGATAAGGTAGTTTTCTGCTTCGCAGGATTGCAAAATTGCCCGCTTCAGATGAAATTGATTCGTGAAGAAAACTGATATAGATAAATAAATAAACTGTGTTTACATGAAAAAGTATAATCATTGGAAAAGAAAAATCTTTTGCATAATCAACATTTTGAATTATTCTTTGTGATTTCTTTGTTTATTCCGAAAAAGTTTTCCACGTAAAATGAAAATTGTAATTTTTTTTGTGGTTGTTGGGATCATTTGCACAGACTCCAAAAAACTGTTCAACTCGTTCAAGGCTTTAAAAAGAAGTAGCATGAACATAAAATTGACCAATCTCTACTTCCACTGAATGGCTAATTTTTTGAATTTGGACTGGAAATGTTTTTCCAGAAAATGCGGATAAAAACATATTTTTTTTTCAATCCAGAAAAGTTGAAATTTGCCTCAATATTAATAAATATGTCTTATCACGTGTCGTTTTCGAATTACGTTTACAGTTCCATTTGGTGCATGATCCAGCACCGCGTGTTCGAGTCTCCGCAATTCACACACTGACAAAGTGCCTATATCTCGTCAAATCGATACCTCCGAGCGACATCAACATATTTCCGGAGTACATATTGCCCGGACTGGCCCATCTGACCCAAGACACGGCGGTGATTGTGCGGGCTGCTTATGCCGAGAACATCGCACATTTGGCTCACATAGCGCTGCGTTACCTCGAGAATGCTCACATCTCGAATCTGGGCAACAAAGAAGCTCCTAAGCCGAGTTACGATAGCGAACTTCAAACTTTACACGAGATGGTACAGCGTATGACATTAAAATTTGTGGCATTACACGAGCAATCAAAAGTGACGCTCACTCATTGTCTACTTCGTGGTTGTCATTTTTCCCGTCAATATTCAGGTACAACAGTCGGTGTCGATGCTCCTGACAGATTCGCAGAATCTCGTGAAGCAAACGTTGATGGAGAACGGTATCAACAAATTGTGTGTGTTTTTCGGCAAACAAAAAGCTAACGACGTGCTGCTCAGCCACGTAATAACGTTTCTAAATGACAAAGAGGACAAACAACTGCGAGGCTCCTTCTTCGAATGTATCGTGGGTGTAGCGGCTTACGTCGGTTGGCATAGCAGTCCGATTCTCGTGCCACTTTTGCAACAAGGTCTCACGGACCCCGAGGAGTTTGTTACTAAAAAGGCGATAAACGCAATGGCGACTCTAACCGAACTTGGATTGTTGCACAAATCAGCCCTCTACCAACTGCTATCGGAAACTGTGATTTTTCTGGTAAGCAATGATCCTTCCAGCGTCGTCCCGATTGATACGGAGCGAAATACAACGTTTAAATTCTTTGCTTCGCAGGTTCATCCAAATTTATGGATCAGACACGCGACGGTTGGCTTCGTTTCTGCTGCAGCGAGAACGTTAAATTTGGTCGATGTTCAGTGCAAAGTTCAAACGCTCATTCATCCGTATCTGAAACACTCGTTGATACAAATCGAGAAAGAAGTTTTACTGTTGGAGGCTTTGATAGTTCCGATACCACGAGCGGTCTACGACTCGGTCGTCAAATACAACGACATCGATGAATTGTTCTATGTTCTCGAGGAGAGGAAAGTCGCGAGAGCCAAAGCAATCGCCGGAATCGTTCCGCAGTACAACGAAACAAGCACTTCGCTGCGAAACGTGAGCCCGGCTTCTTTATTACTTTTCAGACCGAATCATTCGATGAGTGATGAAAATAACTATCACTGTTTATTTATTTTTAGCTTTTTCGCCGCCTCAGCTCGGACTCGATGACGGAAACTGTCGAGGATCATTTGCTCGTGATGAAAACTCATCTCATTAAAATTAACAAGTACTATCGTGCATCGGTCGAAAGCAAACACAGCGTCAACAGACCGGCCGTAGACGGAAAGCTCGAGTTGAACACCATGAAGGACAAAATTCGTCATCACATAGTTGTTCTTTATCCAGATACGAAGGGTGATTTGGTTATGCCGGGGTTCAAAAAAATGGACCGTAGGACTTCCGATTCGAGTACGACATATGCCGCTATGAATCAGGAGTGGCGAACGATGTTCGCCGCTCACGACAATTCGCAGGTTAGAATAAAAATCGTTTTCTTTTTACATGTGAACATTCAATCAATAACACCGTATTCAGTTGCTGAAAGTATTTTATTCTTAAATACTTGTTCGTGTTTCAGCAAACCATTGTAAAATTGTCAGATATGACCGGCAGTGGCGGAAACACAAGTTCGAGCATACAAGGCGGTGATATTCACCTTTCGCCCCAACACAGTCTCACCGACACGAACAGCATTAACGATCATTCATTGCACGAACGTTCATACATTCAATGTAAGCGGAACATGGATTGTACCTTGTTGGAAGGTGATAACAATTGTGTTTTCCGTTGTTTCATCGCTTCACCTGATTTTCAGATAGATGCGCCCCCTGTAGGTTAGAGCTGCGTCAATTGACGTACAGAAAACAGGAACAACACGCTGCAGCGTTGAGAGCACAGCACTGGGCCGACAACATCACCTGGCACGGTGGTAAAGCTTTAACAATTACAGCGTGCGAAACATCCGAACTTTCCCAGGCTCAAAATGTCTTTTTTTTCCACGTGCATGCCGTCCAACAGGTCGGCTATTGCCCAACGATTGGAGGCCCCGGGGTGTACCGGTAGCTCATCTCTACGAGCACAGAGCCGCGGTGAATCGTTTAGTATCAATTCCGGACTCGGGATTATTCGCGAGTAGCTCGGCCGACAGTTGCGTAAAAATCTGGGACGCTAGTAAAATGGAGGGAAGAAGTATCGCAAATCGGTCGAAACAAACCTACGTTCACAGGGGCGGCCCCCTGGTCGGGCTTGCCGTTTGCGAACAGGGACAATCTCTCGCGAGCTCCGCCAGCCAATCAGGATCCGTTTTCGTTTTACGGATAGAATCGAGTTCCAGCAAAATGAATATTCTCTATTCGAGACAACTGGATCTTCAGGTTTAAAGAATAGCACTCCGTATTTTATAAAAGAGAAAACGTGAAAGTGGTTTGAATAAACGACATAAAATTTGTTTACAGGAGGAGGGATGCGCCGTCGATGTTCAATATTTAGACTCCGGTTCCCAATCGGTACTAATTTATGCCTCGTTGTACGGGTCTCTCGTTGGTTGGGATGTGAGATGCCCCGGAACGTCCTGGCGTTTGGAGAACGATTTGAAACACGGTGTTATAACTTCATTCTGCGTCAATAACTCTCAACAGTGGTTGACGCTGGGCACGAGCTCAGGTGTTCACATTTGTTGGGATTTGAGGTTTCAACTACCGATCAGTAGTATAAAGCATCCCTCGGGTGCGTAAAGAAAAATGCGTCAAAGGCGAATCGCGTTGTTTCCTTTGCGTCAGCATCGAGTGAATAATGAATGTTCAAAATTCGCAGGTACTCGAGTGCGAAAAGTAATAACTCATCCGACCGAACACTCGTGGATTATTTCTGCGGTTCAAGGCAACAACGAGATATCAATGTGGAACCTCGAAACCGGCTTTCGACAGGCCGTTCTTTGGGCATCGAGTGCCCCTCCGCTTAGCCATTCTCAGGAAGGCCACAGCGTTTGCGCTATGCACGCGGGCACGGTTGATCGCTCGGGATTTTTATTGGCTGGTGGTTCCGACATGAGATTACGTTTCTGGGACTTAAATTCACCTACCGATTCGTATATTACTCTACCAGCCGCCAATGACGTTATACTTCCCAATTCGGTAACATATGAGTAAGTGATAGAAAATAACAATTCGTGACAGTTTTTGTTTACACATTTGCATCATTACATCGCCTTTACTACTAGTACGCTCCACTACTATTTTCACTTTCAGCAGCCCTTGTTGAATCCTTGGTCCCAGTGTGACAATAACAGTTAGAAATGTTCAAAATTTCGAATGGAACTTATATCCACTATTGATTCAATTGAAATCTTATTATTCAGGATGCTCTGTTGAACAATTTCTAAGAAATGGTATGCTTTCAACTGTTTCTAGGCAACGATTGATCGACGGTACGAACGTGGTTCAAGAGGTGATGTCCGGAGGCATTGCTATGTCTTCGTCGACCGGAAGCAGCGTGAGAAGTCGAGGTTCTCTCGACGAGTGCGGACCGGGACAAGAAACTCCGTCCTCGGGTCATCACGATACTATCTCAACGGTATCGATGTCCAACACGTGTATCCTTACCGGAAGCACGGACGGCCTTATACAAGTTTGGAAGTGACTTGCAGGTAACTGCAAGCCCGTGGCAATAACTTTGCAGTGCGTAAGATTTTTTTCGAGAAAAAAAAAACAAAATTATACGCATTCACGAAACGAGACGCTTGAGCTAAAAACTATTCTGTTGTTAGGTATTCGACGTTTTAAGCGCGTAAAGTTGCGAAAATTACCTTAATAACAGGACCACGTCCTGCTCCGAATTTCTCTGATTCGTTCGACGCTGTGATTTCCCATTATTGTTGTAAAGCACTAGATCGCATTGAGCAAAAGACTATGAACGCAATCTCTGTGTCATCAATCGAACAATAGGTCATACGTTAAGTAAATTATTTTTGTACATAACAAGAGGAAGTGTGCGTGAGAGAGAGAGAGACAGAGCGAATGTGTCAAACCAATGTAATTCCCCGTTTGCAACAAATGCACATAAAACGCCTTCGATTCAAGTTTCTTTGAAGTGTACTCGCGTGAGGAAGCATTCTAAAGTGAAAAAAAGAGTCCATTTTATCGAATAATTTTATTTGTTGTTACATAGTATTTACATTTCAATTATAGTTGTGAAGATACACAAATACACATATATAAATATTATATAGGCAATTTACAACCTATCAAGAAACGCCAAAATGGAGTACACACCAGCGTGTATTCTCTCCATTCAGAACCTACGTTAGGCGTGTATTATCCATTTGTTTATATCATACGTCATACATAATAAAAAATATTATTTTTTAACGAAGCTGTCTAGTTTCATGTTTCCGCAAGAGAATGAAGTGAAAAAGATACAGCGTGCATGCCCGTATGTTACACTCGATGATCAAAAAGGACACGAAGGTACTGCGGGATAAGGTATTTGGCCAGGGTAAGAAATGCCTTCCGGATTGATCGTTCGACAAATCTCCTTCCACCGTTGTTTGCCGTTTTTGCCCTGTCGTGGACGTTGCTCGCGACGAGGTTTGCCGTTGTACGAGCTATTTATGCCGAACAAATCGAACCACGGTGCGGCAAACACGTGCGTCAGAAGTAACAGGAAGACGAGTAACGATTTCATCGTTTATCTGTCTCATCAGCGGAAAAACGGCTTTGTCTTTGGTTTCGGTTCTCTCCAAGATTCCTGCAGAAACGGGTAACACACGACGATATGTAAAAAATGAATAATATTGAAGGATAGTTGAAAGGGGCTGAGTCGATTTCTCCCGCGCGTCGGGGACTTACGTTGTAAATGAGCTCGATCTCTTTCAACTCTATTTAAGGATACGATTTTACACAGTTACGTGGAAATCGACGTTGCTCCATGTAACGCGAAGAACTAAAGTCTTTTTTTGTGTCCACTCGCCTTCCTCCAGATATCGGCTCGAGACAAACTTCCTCGATGGTGCGAGTGGGACGATAATCAACCCGCCAATGAAACCTCGTCGAATGCTTGCGGCGGTTTTATACGAGACTCTTACGTCCTACCGCGCCCGTCAGCACGAAAAATCCCGGCGACGACGAATCTTCGGTATACATCAGTACATCAAGAAAGGGAGAGAATTCTGGAAGTGTCGTTCTACGTGCCGATGTTTTTTTCGCTGTCTTGGGTCCATCTCGGATTTGGTGCACAACATAATGTCGACACGGTAAAATTCTACCGTCGTATTCCACGGTCGATACAAATTCATTTGAATTCTTAATAGCTCTTTGTACGATTCGTGATTTGCGTCTCGTTCGCGTGTGTGCGTACGGTGTTATCGAACTTTGTCGCCGGGGAACACCACAGTCATCATCCACCCCCTCTTCCAACGAAGATCTTTGCAATCTTCTCACGATTTGCAACTTCCAAAGATATACGTTACCACCACACGGAAAGGTACAACCGACGTCATTTAAGAAATACGCAGGGTATTTTTGTGCATGCCAGTAAGGAAGGAAAATCGTATTATAAAAGTTTTTTTCATGCATAATGATAAACCTATAGCTGCATTAAGATATTAGCTACACAGGCTAGAGCTTTGAGGTTCCAAATTGTTCTGTATTATTTCTGCATCCTAAAATGCTGTCGCAATTTCATTGTTTCATAGATGGACCAGACGAGCGACAATTTTGGTGGCTGCAAAGATAACGAGACCTGGATCTTTTGACCTCTCGTATACGAGTGTTCCAGAGAGCGTGGCATGTATGATACGTTTCCTGTTTTTTTTTTACGAATGCTCAACGAATTGTTCTTATCGGTGAGCCGCGATCTCTTGAACCCGCGTGTACGCGATGGCCGATAGTCCGCAGCATCAATGATTTTTTTTTTCGCTGCCGACGTATGTAAAATTTTGTGAAATTTGTGATCCAATTATCCTCGACCCTCAATGCGTGGAGCGTAGAAGCGCATGCAACGGAAACTGACCACTGATAGCTGCGCGCGCGTTCTACATTTCTCAAGGTCGACCACGACGATTTACCACTGGGATTCGATAACAGCTTTTTCTTCCTCTCGTTTTTCCTCGTGCGAATGTATCTCCGGCATCGCACTCATTCACTACGTAACGCGTGTATCTGTCTTACATTCTACTTTCTTCCGCCTTCGATTTCTCCCTCCCTACCGATACAATTTATTATCACACTCTGCATGCACGAAGTAAACACGAAGAAAATTGGTACAAGGTTGGATGTTAATTTTTTATCTCAACTTGCATTTTTCTTTACATTACTGCAGACGCTGGCTGACATTGGAACTTTGCACCATCGAGGATCGAACAGATCAGTCGATGTTCGCCGCGCGGTTGCTGCTCGACGAACGACAAAGGATCGTGAGATAAATAATTGAACCTTCAAGTTCCCGTCGTCCTTCCCAAAACCGGGAAGCGTATGATATGCAGAAAACAAAAATAAATGGACGAGAGAGTCGATCACCTGTCAGGAATGTCCGGTTTGTAACGGGCACGTGTCTGCCATTCGACTCGGTTTCTTTGAAACGTCGTAACACCCGTCTTGTTCTATTAATAGCTCTTCAAACAAGGAGAATACGCGGTGAGAGAATTTCACAACTGGGAACCGACGCGATGGTACTGATCGAAAAGCATCTGCGAGCGAAAGTATATATGACGTACAGAGATGCTTTTCTTTCAATAGATAGAGCTATGATTATCCATAAGTTGGATGAAAATGCGTAATCGAAATACCATCTTTTAGCAGTACTTTAGCGATTTGGATTGGCCAATCGGATTTCTTTGTTGGAAAACTCATAGGAAGCGTTATCTCAAAGTACTAAAATGTAGGGGTAGTTATCCTATAATTTAGAGACTTTGCTACCTATGTATTCAATTTATTGAAAAGTACTTACGTTTACGAACAACGTACAATTGGTTCTATAATATGTACGCGAGAAAGAGTAGCAATATTTTGTTTTTATAAGACACCCTTTAAATTGAATCGATATGTTTCATGCACAACTTAATTGAGTTGTCAAGTAGATTACGCTCGAACGGTGTGTAATAAATATTGACGATGGACATGAAATGCATCCGAATGCGTCATTTGAGATTGGTGCGTGACGGACCTCTGCCATATGAAATCTTACTTCGCTAAGTACTATTATAAAAACGCAGATGAATATGCATTTTTGAATACTTCTCTCTATTGAAAGTGATTATGGTAAAATCATAACTAGTCCTTCGGAACATCCTGCTCAATTCTAGCCTGTAAATCAGTTTGAACGGTGTAAGTACTGTTGCAAAATATCGAATGTTTGTCTATTCAACACATCAAATAGCAAATATTCCAACAGTACTTGCACGTTTAAAAAGATTTGCAAACTGTTAAAAATATTCTGCTACGCATAAAGATGTCGTCTTATATGCATTACTGAGAAAAGATTGACGAAGGTGATAAAGTCAACAACACAAGGTGATCAGTTAATCGCAGGAATCCTTGAACGAGGCGAAGGACAAAGAGTGCTGAGCGTCGTCCTTGAACGAATGATGCGCACTTTATTGATCGATTAAGCAAATACTAAAATGATGCACCCGTTATTTGTAAAATGTCAAATTTCATTTGAGCTTCGAGATTAATTAGCCTTTTACGCAATTAATTGATAATTTCGTCAGTTAATCATTTTAATGATCCAAAGACCCCAAAAATTACGTACGAATTGGTTATAACGTATATTGATAATTGATACCAAATATACAATTTCAACGTTGTGCGACGTTATTGAACAATCCCGGTGCTGAAGAGTCGAGTTCCAATACGAAGAAATACCTGTGATAAGTTTTCATAAATGCGTACGGAGAGTACTGTTTGTGGAAACACATTTTCAAAAAGTCTTTCGGATGAAAAATTCAGTACCATTGATGGGTTGCTAACCTTGATTGTAATTGAAAACGGAGAACCAAATTCGACAACGGGCAACAAACTCTTTGTCTCTCTCAAACTATCAAGACAGCTATTGATACCTGAATGATATATTATCGAATCTTTTTCATTACATGCCTGGACAAGGTGAAAATCGTGAATATGCCATTCGCTTTTATTACACTTGAAGGAGGTGAGCTATTAGTCGTAAATTAGATTTATAAGCGTAAAGGAAGGGAGAAGAAGGCAAACAAGCTCGCGCACAAACGGCGGGGATTCTTTACGATTCTTGAGTATAAACAAGGTGGGGGTAAGTTCTGAGTTTGATGCCGAGGAGCTTCTTATCCTCATCGACAAGGTTCTCCTTCGACCTTTGGTTGACAGTCTATTTGATCGCGTCGTTCAGTATAGCAGGTGTAACTGTTGTAATCCGTGAACACGTCTCCAGTGATAATCTAGATAAACAATATTTTAATTCATTTAATTTATCGATAAAAATAAAGTTACCGTATAAGTGCATTGCAAAATTTATCCACCCGTTTCGATGAAAATTCCACCGTGAATTTTCTTTTTTCTAAGTACCCAGTGGAAAATTCGTTTTTGTATTCGCATTTATATTTTGAATGAATGAAGATTAGAAAACCTTCTATTAATTAGTCTTATTCCGATGCATTGGAATAAGTTGCACTATATGTATATTGTCCATTGAAATTGAAAGTGCCAAAAATATTTCTATTACAAGTATAAAAAATCAATATGAGGTACACTGCTTTCTTTTTACTGTGCTCGATTATACTTTCTTCGTGGAACGTCTCGGGTTTCGGCTTCGTTAGAGATATTTTGTTTCCACGCACACCTACAGTCACAAGGGTTAGGCATCCTGAAGATGCTCGGGCGCTGGGTGACGAATTCGCGGTTTTGGACACTGCAAGTTAAACAAAATTACATTTACATATATATCTTCGATCTTAATTTTTGGTACAAAAATAATTAATCAATTTTCATTCGCACACAACGACTTTCTTCGCGAGAAGTCTTTTTCTTCATATTAATTGCATCAACTAAAATTGTCATCCGTCATTAAAGTAATTTCCGAAGTAACTGTTTGCGATCCGTAACATTTGTTCGGAACGACAAAAGTCTTAACGACAGTTTTAGAGAAGCATTGCATTAAAAAAATTATCTTCGTTATCATCAGGTCGGCATCGTCGAGCAGTATGGATATCCTGTCGAGGAGCACTCTGTCACAACCGTGGACGGATACAAAATTACATTATTTCGGATTTTCGGCAGTCCGGTGTCCCCGAGGAAACAAGGAAAACCCGTAATATATTTACAATCGGGATTGTTTGCCTCTTCCGATACATGGGTGCTGATGGGACCCGGAAAAGATTTGGGTAACGCGGATGACGTCTATATTGCCACGAGATCCCAACGATTTAAGTTGATCAATATTTAATAAATCGGTCCGATTTCATTTGTAACTCTTCTCATGGAAATTTTCCCATTGATTCAAGTAAGCCTTCATAGCTTATTATTAAACGCGTTGATTATCGTGGATAGCAGCAACTGTTTTTTTTTTTTGTATCATAAGTGCTCCGCTTTTGCGCAACTTCGAGTTTCAATCGAGACGACATTGAGGAAAGAAAATTACATCGCGTGTTTTATATCCAACAAATTGATTATTAAGGTAACATGACTTCGTAATGTTTACATTTAGTTGATGAAAGCAAAGTTTCAAAGGTACTTCGGTATGAATATGCAAATTTGAATGACATCGACCCTGGAAATTTCATCGAAATTTATTCATATGTTGATCCTTGTGATCGAATGATGAAAACTAATTATTCAGCCGAAAATCGAACGCTACTAACGTTGTTTGAACTATTCAAGGTGAACGTGTTCTCGAGCACGTTTGCAAAGCAATTCCGTACTGCATTCGTTACATACCTCTTGATCTCACTTCCCTAAGCTTGATCGTCTTTTCGATCAGATTCATTGAAAAACACATAAACGTTATTTACTGACGTCTGGTATTAGAAGCAGTTATTTCACGTTATTCGCTAATTTCCGGTATTTCAACGGAGTCTATGAGATATCTGCGTCTGAGATATCTTGCTTGAATGCTTATTGAATGCGAGTTTATTACCTCTCGACCGGTTTTTAGCTACAGACATATTGTAAAGATGTTCCGCGAATTTTAATAAGTCTAAGGATATTTTTGCCATCCATATCTGATATATTACCCTCAGCCATGATCTTTCGTAAAAAAAAACTATACCTCATCTTGAATATTAATTACTTTTAATTATCCGAGTATACTGCAATCACCTAGTCAATATCGAATGGAATCTGATTCGTGTAGATATTGAACAACATGTTCATGATGTTCAGACAAAACTTGTGATTATTTATAATACTGCATAATTACGGACATCGCGATGTTCCAAAACAAATAGAATACCAAAATTCAACCATGGCTTTACCCGTTAGGAGTTTTCTTGACCATCACATATTATCTATTTGCTAACGAAACGTACTTAATTTTTTGGAACCTTCTCTTTAAAAGCGCAATAATAATAATAATAGCCGCGTTGAGCAACATAATACAAGAATGAATTACGTTTTGGACAATCAATTGTCTTGCGTCTAAATGACGATCTTCTTTGCTAATGATTTGCAATTTATAGATATATTGTAGATATATTTCTCACTACGTGTACTAATGATGATTTAAAAATAAATGACAACAAGTATTTTTCATACAAATAATTCTAAAGGTATTTTATAATATTTGGAATTATAACTAGAGGAACATGCGTTTCAAGCATAAAACTGCAATCGGCGATTAGAATGGTTCCCTTGCGTAGTGAAATGGTTTAATCCGTGTAAACCGTTATCAGAAAAAAATATTCTCTCTGTTTCAATCGCGTCAATTGATCAATTCGTTTTGCTTCTTTCCGTTTAGCTTATTTACTCGCCGACGAGGGATATGACGTGTGGATCGGTAACATACGTGGCAACAGTTATGGCAGATCGCACACTTTCCTATCACCCACGAAACCAGCATTCTGGGATTTCAGGTAACCCGTGCATAACTGTAACACACAATTGTATTTTAATTATTATAAAAATAATACTCAGTTACCGCAGCAAAAAATACCCCTAAACTGCGATCGATTAGATGAAAGTAAAATACGTATCAAGATTAACGATTTTTTAAAACTAAACAAAATGGAGATTTCATTTAGAATTTTCGAAATGAAAATGAAGGCTCTTCGAGCTTTTCTTTCTCTTTGACAAACATGGCGAAATAACAGACACGGATTATTGAGCAATCCAAAGCCAAAGAATAGTAATTGGACGTTACATAATAACGAATATAGACGATGGAATAATTTGAAAATAAAATATAGAAGGAAAATACAGGTTGGTAATACAAAAAAAAATTAATTCAGCTTTCATGAAATTGCGACACGTGATCTTCCAAGGATGATCGATTACGTACTCGAACATACTGCCCAGACAAATCTCTCTTACATAGGAACGTCGATGGGCACAACGATAGCTTTCGTGTTGCTGTCGGAAATACCCGAGTACAATGATAAAATGCAGCTCGTCGTGTGTCTTGCTCCAGTCGCCTTCTGGAAACTTCCTCCCAAGATTCTGTTTCGTTCGTCCGCTGATCTTGGAGAAGCAGTCAAGGCAAGTTGAATATCAGAAGCCTAAGTTGTAGAAACATAATACGAAATGTTTTAATATTTATCGTTGCTTCGGCTGCTTTATTCCCTGATAGAGAATATTTGATGAAAATGGAATCTACGAACTTGCGGCCCAGACGAGGAACTCTGCAAGGATCGGTCGAGCTTTATGCAGCGATGGCTCGTTAACTCAGCCTTTATGTAACCTAATCATTGCGATACTGGCTGGGGATGATCCCGATCAATTGAATTCGGTAATTTTTTTAACGTGGCCCAATTATCGTCATTGCCAAAAGGAAAATAAAATAATAGCTCTGTTTGTTCAAATAACACTTTCAAATTCGTAAACTCCAACGAAAGAAGAAAGAATGTGTCAAATTTTTGAAAATTGTTACAATCAATTTTTTCAAATCGTCTTGCAGGGAAATATCTTGGATTATCTTTGCTTTTGTACATACAAAAATGTAGGTTTTTATAAATTGCTTGTTTTCACAGACACTGCTGCCGTACGTAATATCATATTTTCCAGCTGGTGGATCAACGAGGACACTGTATCATTATGAGCAAAATATTGTTGCAGGTAAAATAAAAATTTCGATGAATTTTTTTCTTTTCCCTGCGACTCTTGTTTGAAATAACGAAATTTGGTAAATGAACTGCGCAAGCGAAACGTGAAACAAATTGAATTTATGTTTGATGCAGTTTGTCGTCTCAGGTACCTTTCAGAAGTTCGACTTTGGTTACATCGAGAACTTCAGACTATACGGAAGAAAAAATCCCCCAGCCTATGACGTCAAAAAAGTATCAGCACCAGTTGCATTGATTTATGGAAAAAACGACAATATTGCGTTAAAAGTGGTAATCTGCAACGATGGAAACAATTTGTCACGAACCTCTATCTTCATTCACTAGCACTTTGCAATATTTTAGTAATACATTTTTTTCAGAACATTGCGGAGCTGGCAAAGAGGCTTCCAAACGTTGTCACCTTTGAGGCGGTCCGTTATGAAAAATTTAATCATATTGATTTTATATGGGCGAAGGATGGCAAAAAATTACTGTACGATAGAGTTATTGATCTCGTCAACATGTTTTCGAAATAAATAATGAAAACACAAAATCTTAAACGACGGATCTAATTTCGTCAATCATTTAAAATTCTTCTGAGGCTTGTTACGAATTTTTTAACATTAAGTCAACGTGATATTAATTTCTTACGTTTCTGTTAAATGCATGTTATTAAAAAAGCACATGGTTTCTATGAACAATTTTCGTTTGTACCTTTTTGCTCTTTTGCCCAAATTGGTAAATGACGAAATGACGGTTGTCAATATAAACGAATGGCTGTTAGTCAATATACAAGCGAGGCATTGCTGTACCTTTGGACTCTAATTTATGTGTAATATGTAATAAATAAATAAATGAATACAAGTTCCACGGTTGCGTGATATCCGTCTCCGTTCGAGCGCGACTGACATATCTTCAATTCTTTTTCTTTCTCTTCTTTCATCATTTTGCTTAGTCGTTACGTCTACGATTCATATTTCAAAGAAACACCGCGACAATGAGACAAAGTGTTTTATTCGTATCCTCATTTCTTTGCATTACATCGGGTGCACTGCGCGGGTATGAAAGAATCGCGGGCAGTACATTTATAGGAGAGCTACGATTACGATTGATAGGATTGAAAAACGCGAAACGCATGACCGACGATAATAACATCGTGTTCGATACCGTGAGTAAAGTTACATAGCACAGATTGTCTTTTCGTTGATATCGTAGTGGAACAAACCACCTGTGACAGATTCTTGCATCCCAGGGTCCCAAAAAATCTTTGAGTGTGATGATCTTCCGCAAATAATTTGCAACTGATATTGGAGAAATGACAATGTGAATGAAAAAACACTGCCCAATCTTAAGAGCACTTTGACATCGAAACAGAAATGATTCGTCTATATCATAAATTGAATTATATTGTCCGAGAAATCCTACGAATTTTCATGAAACAAAAATGCTAAACAATTTCAATTTTCGAATTATATATAATCTTCTGAAGATTGGAAGAAATTTGGAAAATTAATTTTGTTAAGATTCGAAAACGTTTGAAGTACTTCAGTTTGATCCTCCGTAACATCAAATGCAGTTTTAATATACACGTGCAGGCCAGTCTGATTCGCCATCATGGATATCTCGCGGAAGAACACAGTTTAACAACCGATGATGGATATGGTTTGAAAATGTTCCGTATACCGGGAAATTCTAGTTCACCTAGATCTAATGAAAAACCAGTTGTATTTCTGCAGCACGGACTTCTTTGGTCGTCTGATGCGTTTGTGCTGATTGGATCCAACCATGATCTCTGTAAGAATGGAAAAACTATTGTAATACTTAACTTTTAATTGATCGTTACATTTCAACCTTATACTTATTGAATATCTGAACGATACGCCTTTGGTAGCCATAATAAATTTGGACCGATTTCTGTTCCAAAGCCTTCATGCTTGTTGATGCTGGTTACGACGTATGGATGGGAAATGTGAGAGGTAATACCTATGGAAAAAACCATCGAACTAGGAACCAAGAAAGCCCTGAGTTTTGGGATTTCAGGTAAAATTAATCCAACACGGATTATGAATGATTACATAGTTAAAGAGCGATTGCTATTTCAGCAAAAATACAACAATGCTACGAGGTCGTTAGTATTTTTAATTTGAATCGTTCTGTTGTACGGCACACTGTTAGTTATCATGAAATGGGGACTGAAGATCTACCCGCTATGATCGACTATGTTCTTAAACATACTGCCCAAAATTCATTGTACTTCGTTGGACATTCAATGGGCGCGACAATTGCCTATGTTCTACTCTCCCTCAAACCGGAGTACAATGAAAAAATTAAATTGGTCATTAGCTTGGCGCCTGTTACATTTTGGAGACACAAGCCAAATCCGTTGCAAAAGCTTTTCAAACAGACTGGTAGCGCTCTACAGGTAAAGACAAAAAAATTAAGACTCAATAAGAATTCAGTAATTCATCTTACAGCTGTTAATGTACTGTACAAAAAAATGAATGTTCAAAACAGAACTGTGAAACGTATCGTTGGTTGTTCTGAGATTAATACTTTTATGCCCAAATAATAGAAAACATTTGAGAGGAACGAGCTTCATGAGATTTTATCAAGGACTACTCTACTGGTAGAAAAAGCACGTCAATGGTGCCGTGAGGGTACAGCCTCGCATAGAACCTGTCTAAAAGTAATCTTTGGAGTAGTCGGCGAAGATCGGGAACAACTGAATGCAGTGAGTCCATGTGCAGGTCAATGAAAATTGTCACAAGAACCACCACACTACATACTGAAATAAATTACCTTTTACGAGACTGTATTATCAAATTAGAACATTGGACAAGTCTATGGGTGCAGGAAATGTGATTTAAAACGCGATTCAATATGATTTTACAATATTCTCTTACATGGCTTAATCTATTTTTCCACAATTGTTTAATATATATGCGATCTACATGGTATACAAATACGAGAGATGTATGCTTTCAATGGGAATATGAACTTAGGTAAACATGTACTTGAGTGAATAGGCACTTAGTTGTTCAGCGTTTATAATCTTTTTTGTTTGTGACGAATAGATTGTATATGTCCAGCTACAGAGGAAGAAAATATTACGCTGCACTCTAAATTTAATGTTTCATTATTTTTCGGACAGAGTCTTCTACCTTATCTATTTTCGTCTTTTCCGGCCGGTACATCGCTGCGGACAATCGTTCACTTTCATCAAAATATGGTGTCAGGTATAACGCACGCCTATTATAAAGTCCTCTTCAGATCCAATACGTTAAATATTCAGCGATTTCGGTCAATTGTTAAATCACCCCCAAATTTAGTGTAACACCGTTTTTGCTATTACTAATTATGAAACTCCAGTCAGCAAGTGATAACGAACTCGAAGTTTCTCTTTTGTAGGTGACTTTCACGAATACGACTTCAAATCGGACGGTAATCTTGAAAGATACGGACAAACGCGAGCACCGTTTTATCCACTGCAGAGAGTAACGTCACCGGTTGCATTGATTTATGGGAAAAACGATGCGATTGTAACAGCGGAGGTAACGTGTTTCACGAATGGAATATCATTTCCCACACATCGATTTTTGTCATTACGTATTTTCGATTCTTTTTTTAATCGTGTACAGGAAATGTATGAATTGGCGAAATATTTAGGAAACGTGACAACTTTGGAAGCAGTGCCATTTCGCAAATTCAATCACATGGATTTTGTATGGGCCCGTGACGTCAGGAATCTTCTTTACAAAAGAATCTTGCAGTTGATCAAACAGAACTGAAATACCCGTTATGCTGTAATGCTGTTAAATAAGTGACTTTGAAATATGTATAACAAGCGATTTAATAGCTGTGTAGTACAGATATAAAAGCTACTAAAATATGCTGAAGCCTTCACACAAATTTCTTCAAGAAACGCGGCTCGATCTTGGCGCCAAGGCCGCGAAGTAATAAAAGCAAGAGATGAATGTTATGCTGTGAAGTCGACGCTTTTCAACTTATGCACGCCATCTAGCATCGTTTTTCAAACGTGTAGTGTCAAAATAGTCGGGTGCTTTAAATATACATCGACTGCCAGCTCTAACCTCCAAGTAGGATTAATCCGAAAAAATGAAATATATAAGTATGAAACAGTAAAAGTGAATGTACAAAATTGAATAACTTTATTCACGGTTGAAAAATGATTTTGACAAACTATCTTATTGCAGTCAAAATTTCACGGAATGAACGGCTCTTCTCAGAGCCAAAGTTACTGAAATTCGTGCATCAAATCTGTGTTGTACTTGTAGAAATAATTTTGAATGGCAAGTGTCTGGATTATGATACACGTATATATGTACTTTACATTGCAGCATGAAGGATATTGTATATGTGAAAATAATCGCCGTGGAGTCTTATACAAACCAAGCAAACTCAAGTACATAACGAAGTGTCTATAGAAGGTCCCATAGCGGAAACCTCTTTGCTACCGTAGACTGAATAGTTTGGTCGAAATGAAACGAAACTAAAATGACACTTTGGTTATTGGATGGTACGTGGGACTCAGGCAGAAGAATATTCAATGGCCAACGCTAGATGCTCTGCCGACTGAATCGTTTTTGGGGCAGCGATTGTGAATTGCGCTTGATAATTGTCTAGCCATAGCAGAAGAGTGTGGTGTACATTGCAAACTCGGGCAACGTGTTATTGCTTCGGAAAATTATTTCTATATAAATGCTGTTGATCTTATTCTTTCAAAAAGATTTGGAATGTCCCTAAAAGACTTTAAGAAGTAAAAGATACACCTAGTCATTAAAAATTTGCTGGAAAACATTGTGAGCTGTTTCTATTATCAACTATTTGTGGGATTCTATCGATTAAACTATTTATTATATAGTTGAATTAAAAATATTTTAAATTTTATTAAAAAAAATTATTTTATTTAGATTAATAATTTTCCGATTTAAATGTACAAAAGAAGTTTTCCATATTTTCATGAAAGAGCGAAGGAAATTTACTAAAAATGCACAGCAAGTTTACTAGAAATGTTGGTACAAAGATTTATATCAGTGCATATGTCTTCAATGCTATAGACGGTTAGAATATATATTAAAATCAAAATCAAAAGTCACAAAAATATACTACACTGAGAATGTAAACATTAATTGATGTTTCGGAATTGAATCTGACATTGTTGTGTGTTCAACTTCTATTTTTGGTAGTTTTTATTAAAAATAAATGAATGAAATAAAATTAATTTTTCGTGAAATGTAAACAATAAAAGAGAAACAAATTAACCTTTTATAAATATCGATGATTCAGAGAAATTTATTTTTCTGGTTCATTGTTATTTCCTCCTTGTTGTTTCTTCGTATCGTTAGATGGGTTTTCCGATTCACAATATTCTGAACTTTCCGTTCGCTTTCTATCCTCTTCAAATTGTTTGATTTGCTGTTCCAATTTTTCTTGCGTCGTTACTTCAGTGTTTGGATAGACTTCATCAAGTTTCCTTGGACAACATTTTTTATTGTCCCATTGTTCGAGTATTTGGAGTTGTTGTTCACGTGTTTTATATGGACCTTCTTCATCATCGTCTGCATAATCATCATAATCAAGCGCATCCACTCGATAGCACTCAGGAGGTAATTTTTCTTCACCGCTTAAATTTTTATTTCCCGTTTTGAGCGACATAGTTCTGTAACTGTAAAATTAATTATTCAATTTATTTACCAGGCGTTCACTTCTAACTTTTTTCTATTTATTAACAAGTCATATCTGTAAATCGAAAGGCTCTGTCTTCATCTGCATAACTTACCGAAAATTAAGCGCAGAATAGCGTAACTTCACCAGCATGAACGGCTATCAGCGAACGAATAATGTAACAGCAATAAAAATATCGATGTTGAATAGTGCGCAAATTGGTTTTTTTCTTAGATAAGAAGAGGATTACCGAGATCTATGAAATATGAGGAAGGATTACAGAGACGTATCAAATGTCACGATAACAAAATACAGTGAACTCTTCATAACTCAACGCTTTCACAACTGAATTTCAATGATACTATAGAGCTGGCCAAGCATGGCTTGGTAGATGGTATCCTCTACTGTGAGTGACGTGTGTAGCAGAATTAAGATAGGTTAGGATAAATTCTTAAACGTCAAATACTGTTTTTACTGGGTTATGATAGATTATAATACTTTCTAGTTGTATAAAGATGAATACTTTGTCAATTAAATAATAATACAAGAAAACTTGGCTTTATTTTCAGATTTCCGTTTTTCCCAGTAAATCCTCGATTCAGTTGACAGAAATCGATGTGTCGTTATCGATATTTTCTAATGCACCTCATTTTCAATCGAACGCGGCAAATTTTTAATTTCCTTATTCCCTTCACGTTCTTTATGACTTTGAATTATGAAGTGGAAAGGTTAATATTGAATTCGAGGTTATAGTCCACCCTCCGCGCCTTCCCATAAATAAAGGAAAATGAACATTGTTGCGAGAGAACGAGGGGAAAATCTTTATTGTCCTTCGTACCATTGGAAAAAGCTGCGGAAAAATGGTCTATTTCAGAACGTTGAGTTAGGAAGTTTTTTCTGTAGTATGAAGTAATCCTATTAAGAATTATCGAATAGCAACATACAGCAGGATAAAAGAGATTTTTATAGAAGAAGGCTTATACCTCGATAATCTCGTATTGGATAAAACACAAAATGATATTGTTTTCCAAGAAGTCTTATCACTGAATAGATATCGGGAGTCGGTTAATACGTAGATAGAAAAAAACGATTGCGTCCGATATCATTTTGTGTGGACGTTCGTGGATTTGCTGTTTATTTTTTTGTAGGTACACAGAAGCGAAATATCTCTCATTTGCCCTCCCTTTTACTATACATGTAATGTGACGTCTTGTAGTATGTAAAGCTGGCAACGTCGCTACACATGGAAGATCTCAACTGCGCTATCAATTGAAGTCCCGGCCGATAAAATGGTAGTGGAAGTGATCATTGGTGATCTAAAGTGGTAACGCTGGTTTCATTTAAGTTGCAAGGAACTTCGAGGGACGCCTCACTCTTACGTTAGCCGGTGATTGGCAAATTGTTGAAACTGAGTAGGAGTTATTTCCAGGTACAGTTTCTCCGAACTTTTTTGTTGTTTGTGTTAGTCCACTTTTCTTTCTTTACATCATTAATTGAGATACAACACATCAACTTCTGTACTTTCATAGACGTGAATACGTCGAATTTATGGCGTCACATTTTCAAATCAAGCTCACGAAGAAACAGTTTGAATAAAAATTTCGAATATTTGCCATTAAGAATCGCGGTGGAGACCCGATTTGCCGATTTTTAATATGCTTTAATATTAATTGATAATTAATATTATTTAATATGGTTTTTAATATTTAATACCATTTAATATTATACCTCAAATATGCCGATTTTTATGGCACGGGCTAATAGCGTTTAAAAAAAAATGTTTGAACAACAAAAACAAATAAGTTATATTTTCTTGTTTAGTTAATTTTTTTTTATATTCGCTATTTTATATTCCATTAGTAATGATGTAGAGTGATTATAGTATTGGGAGGTGCAACAATACTAGTAAATATTATCATAGACGGTAATCAAGTTATAAATAAAATCGGGATTTTTTATACTTAGCATTGTTTGTTTAAGATTGACCGTGAATAATAATAGGAATTTTTTATTAAATGTTTCAGTTTAAAAAATGCCTGGCATAGATTGGATACCGGGCGTATCGCAGATTAAGGCCGTGGCTCAGCTGGTTACCTTGGATTTTGACGGTGCCGCTGAAACAACGAGGAATTTTTTGCAAGAATGCCCAGGAGTCTCGCAAGTAACTTCCACAGTGCAGCTCGTCGCAGGCGATGCGGAGGGTGCATGGGAAACTCAGAAAAAATGCTTGGGCACTGTGAACAATGTCGCAAACGGTATTCCCGTTGTTGGTCATGCGAAAGGTGAGTTACGAAGGTATTCCCTAAAAAAAGGCATATATCCCACGAAACGTCGAAATTGAAAGCTCGAAACTTTGGCTTGGCGTTATAGCCGATAGAGAAGGAAGTAGATAATATCTACGAGGTTTTTCGATGTTCGACTGTAAGGGCATGACGAACATCGATATAACCTCACAAATTTTCTAAATCCGTTTTCTCGGCGTCGATTAACTTTACGGCGAAAAATCGAGCATCAGTCTTTGTTGAATTCATAGAAACAGAAATAGATGCTTGAATTTTACGATAAAAATGTTTCGTCCTTGAGAAATTGCGATTTGAAAATTTCGACTATCTCTCTCGCACTCGCGTGTCACGTGGTACGTCTTCGACTTGTCCTTGAGTGGACAGAGGAGGCTCAAACAACTTCCAAATGAGACTTGTTCCCCTCGTTACATGTGAACCGAAAGTGATGATCGGAGTTTGGAAATTGTCCATCATACCGTGTTTCCAGGCCTTGTCCATCATATTGTGGGAGATCATGAAGGCGGAAATCAAGCAATAAATGCAGCGACTCGGTCGACAGTTGTCATCGGATCTGGTGCAGTTGCTGGAATAACAACAGGAGGTTCGTATCGTGATATTACGAAAACTATATGCATACAGGCTGTTTTGTTTATTTTGTCCATTTTAATGCTGTTACTGTCTCAACGGACAAAATATAATGTACGAAGGAAATGTAACTTCAGTTTTTTCGCTCTCCTCAATTAATATGGGCATATCTTCCGATCATATCGTCATACATGAAAGAATACATTTGAAAGATGTAAATGCGTTAACTTAGTGACCTCGAGTAGAAAATTCATAATAATATGAAGAAACTGAAGATATAACTACTTTTGATGTAAATCTGTTTTTATTTATAATTTAGAAGAAAATGTTTTACTTTTATAAATAAACTTTCATCATAGTATTCGCCTCGATATGCCAAATAAGTTTTTGTTTTGTTTATTGTTTTACATCCGCCAAGGCAGCGAAGATATTCGGATAGACAAAATAAAAGAAACAATTCTGTACAGATGTTACTTATTACGAAATTTTATGACATTAATGAAATTTCGATGAAAATATTAGGAATCGGTGCTATTCCTGCCGGGATGGCGGCTGGTGTGGCGTATGATGCTACAGCAACCGTTATAATTGGTGAAGAACAAGGATATATTGCAGCGATTAAAAGCGCTGCTGACAATCCCTCAGCGGGGACATTTATCGATGCCCTCGCTATCCCGGTGGGTGATGGTTTAGCTGGTTATTCGGGAGGACAAATGGCAGCGAAAGCAAACCTGAGTTACTTAGAAAATCTCAGAGAAGCTAAATTGGATAAGATGGATGCAGCCGCCAATTCCGCTGAAGCGATGAAATATTCGAATGAAATAAAAGCTATCACTAAGAAAATAAATACAATCAAACATGGAACACCAGCATTTTGGGACGATCCGAAAACCGGAACAGTTGCTCCCGAAGCAACTTCTTCAAGTTCTGCAATTCCGGTTCCCGGATATATCGATGACAATGACAAGAGAGAAGAAACGATTGCACCATGGTTCGTATGCATGTCGAATAGATCATCCTTGTTTCTCAACCCTCTGTGGTAACACTATCTAAAAATAACACGCTGATCACACGGGTCGAAATGACCCAATGTTTAAACATTTGCCAAGTTGCCAGTATCGATCCGAAAAATACATACGAATACAGGATATTAGTTTGAACCTTTCCAAATAAGAATATCATGGGAAATATAACTTATGTTAATTTTAGATTAAATTTGCGCGTGGTGTCATTTGGACCCCTGTGAACACGGAGGGTTGAAACATCTGCTTGGAAAACGTTTTCATGTATTTACAGAAATAGCGTAATTTTGATTATTTCGAGAAATTCATGAATTTACAAAACTTTAAATGATGCATACTTAAAATAAATTTAACAAGAGAATAGATCTGACAAGAAGAAGTGAGATAAACTGTCTACGTCACCGCCGAGGTACAGAAATTTAAATGATCATGTAATCGTGAAAATATCATCTTTGCTCTTTGTGCCTTATGTTTGAAAATAGAGTTCCAGTGGGTTGGTAAGATTCTCCCGGTTCAAAAGAGTCTAAAAACGACGTGAATCGGAATAGTTGAATCAATAATCAAAATAGATAATAATGTGAATCATCAATAGCTAATTAAAGAGGAATACAATCTCTCAATCTCGTGTTCAGGTTCATTTTAATCAGAAAATTCTCAACAATTCATTCGTACGATCGTCATAAAGAAAAGATGGAAATGAATTTTTCTTGATTGTATTTCCATTCGTTTCATTTGTCGCAACCTTGCGTCACGCGGCTGTCTTCCTTTTCTCTTTACATTCACATTTCATCGATGTTTAGTGACAAAAGGCTACAACGAGCTTGAGGTTTGATCAGTGATTGAAAAACGAGGATGATTTGTTTAAATTTAAACAGTCCACATTTTGGGTAAATTTAAGCATGCATCACTGTATGACAGAATATTTTTACAGCATTAGAATGACCGCAGCTGCTCCCCAAGGAGGTTCATTTGGCTCTTTTTGCCAAGCGGATGCATTGGACTACGATTCATACGTGGAGACAATTATTGAATCTAAGGAGAGCAGAAGAGATGCGCAAAAAAAATTGGAAAATTTCGATGGTCAATCCTCGAAGGGTGATGTTCACGATGATTATAAGGACGTAAAGTTCACTACCATCAATAACTTATCCGGTTTGTTGAAACAATTCGGTGACGATCCTCGACAAAATGATACTTTGCCGAAATGCGTAAGAGAATTGTTCAAGTGGGCATGGTTGCTTCTGATTATGCCGAAACAATTTTCGTTCACGGTAAACAATGTTTTTATTATTATAAAACTTGATTCATGACTAGTTAATAAAAACGGAAGAAACCTAAACGGAAAAACTAATTTGGGCGTGCTTTTTTGTTCTTTTCAGTTAGCTGCTCAAATAAACAGTCCATTTGCCGGTTTATATCACAGTTTCATTCGTCATATCAGTGATTGGGAAGAAGTTCTTCCCTCTGATTTCAGTCGAGTATCTGGACGTCTCGCTCCACTGATTACAATGGTTCGTCGACTTTCAGCCAGAGAAAATAATAGATCCGAATCCGAGGAACTGCGAAAACAATTTTTACAAGCACTTAGACGGCTAAATCGTGAAGCATACAATGGTAAGCGAAGATAACGATGAGTTATTTTTTTTACTACTGAAATCATGCTTAATGGAATTGCACTCTTTGTTTTAGATTTTCAAGCAGCCATGGTTGACATTCAGATTTCAATGCATCGCTTTATTCAGCAAAATCTTACCTTCGACAATTATCTGGGAAGGAGTATGAATACGAGGGATCAGGTGCGACTATATTTCAAAGTGCAAACGAAGTCGGGAACAAAGGTCATGGTTCTCTGCTTATCGGATGAGCTGTTTGATCCTGTGGGAGGAGATTCGAGACCAATAAGACTTCTTATAACGGCGTACTTCGAAACGTGGGAGAAGTTCACTTCCCATGGCCTGCTTGAAACAAAGGAAGAAATGCTGAAGAAAAACAAAAAATAAATCGCATTCAAAAACCGGTCTTTCTAAGGGCCGCAATCCTTGATGCAAGTGGGCATGATTAAAAACGAAATATACTTACGCAACATATATTTTTCAATATGAATTTCACAAATTGTTGCAAGACGATATATTATTGCAGATGTTTCTTAACCGAGAACTTCTGTAAGAAACTTGTGTGCCTTTTCGAGGGTTCTTTGTTGAACATGGGAGTCAAGTTGTTGCATAGCATATCCCGTTTATACGTGATATATACGTTTTTACTTTTATAAATAGTGATATGTTATCTTGCGAATATGATTATTATAATTGTAATGGGGTTTTCTTCCCAATAAAATACTGAGAAACATGTTATCTCTAGGATTAACAATTTTGCGTTTGTTTATAATGAAATTGATCTGTTTTGTACAATTCAATTGAAAAAGTGATAATAAAAAAAACATTTCAAATAAAATAGAAAATGTTTTCGACTTGATTAGAATTTCATAATAATTCTAAAGAGCGAAAAAGCCAATACTGTTTTTAAGAAAAGGTTTGAGTACTTGGCGTTTCTTTCGCTTGTTAGACGATTAGACAGGGGGGATGATATTTACGATTAACCGTACGACTCATACATGCGAATAGCGCAGTGATACACGATTGCGTAAAAAAATACGAGGATTTAAATTGCTAAGTTCACGTGTTTGGAAAAATGACCCTCCGAAAAATAAAGAGCCGACGACCACAGCGCCGCTCGGAACACCGCGGATACTTCTAAAAACAAGAACTTGTCATAACCATAAATCCCGGTATTAAAATGTTAAGGATAATCACCAGTAATTCCGAAAAAATGACTGTGAAATCTTTATTGAACAGTGAAATAGGGCAAAGTCTTCGAAGGCAAATAATTTTCTTACGCAGTACTTATGCCACAAGTTCAAATTCTGGAAAAGAGGAAATCGTCGACATAACCTCAGTGGACGCACATCCAAAATTCGATGGCCCCGTGGATGATGTTGAAAAAGTAGAACGGGGAGAAGTGGCAACAAACAAATCTCGTCTTAACCCGCACCATTATAATATATTACACGGGCGACGTCCGTATGAGGAAGACGGTATTGCCTACCATCATTACAGTATCGGATGGAAGAGAAGGATGTTTGGACGTTACGGACTCGAAGGTTCCAATGTCCCTGCCGGTGTTGCTTGGCCGACAAAAGAGGATATCAAATTAGCAAAAGAATACGAGAAAGTCGCTTATCCTCTGAGTCTCCAGGATAGTTGCGCTCAGATTGCCAAAGTCAAAGCTATGGAGGAGGCTCAGTTGCAAGCTCGGTAAATTTTAATGGGTATTCTAGGAGTCTGCAATATTATGCAAGGCTCAATGTTTGGAGATTTGTAATCTTGAGGTGGATTTCCTATTATAGTTCTTCGTTCAATGTTTTTAATCAATTTTTAATTGATAAAAAAATAAACAGAAAATTTGATAAAAAGATAAACTGCAATTGATATTGCAGTTTTAACTATAAAGAACTTTGTTAACTTTGCATTAATCCTAATGTGCAATGAAAATGAGTGTACATTTGCAGGCAAGAAGAGCTCGCTGCTAAGGCGGCAATGACCAGTCGATGGGAGAACCAGTTGTACGCCAAGATAGCAAAGAAGGAAGCTGATATATTGGCTGCGAAAGCACGCAAGGAAAGAATGATGGAAGAAGTGCGGCGGCACTTCGGTTTCAAAGTAGATCCTCGTGACGAAAGGTTCCAAGCGATGCTGGAGCAAAAGGAGAAGGAGGACAAGAAGCTTCGCAAGGAAGCCAAAAAGAAAGACAGAGCAGACAAGTTGATGGCTAGACTTTTGGCGGAGAACAATAAGGGATCGTCGGGTGAAGATACTACCAAGACAGCAAATTCTTCAAAACCACAAGATTTAGCATAGATAAAAGCTGTACAGCCGTAACAATTTTCATTTCAATAAATCCGTATAACTCAATCCAAAAAGTTTTCTTCAAACACAGCACGTACTCAAAAAAAAACTTAAGTTCATTTTTTTCTTTTCTAAATCTAAAGACACATTCCTGGGGCTTGAGAGATTTACCAGATTGTAAATATTATATTGTATTTCATTTTTGCTAATACAAAAACATTACATTCAGATTCGTAGAGACTAGTGAAAATTAAGATTAATAATTATTCAATAAACATGCTTTTAAAAGATAATTCAAGTACTGTAGCTGTTCGCACGCACGTAGACCGCGGATTTTTATTCGTAACGATTCGTCTACGGTGCTCGAGGCTCGGTGAACCTGTAAGGTGCATGCTTCAGAACCGATTTGTGTGATCCTCTCGTCGAACAGATCAGCTATCGGTCACAGTTGCAGGTTCTCGTTGATGTTCGAGCGTTTCTTCACCCACGGGATATTTGTGTACTGAGAAATTCGTGTCGGTTGTGTCGTCAGACGTTTTGCTCGCGACATCAATAGACGTTAATGACGATTCTGTTTCGTGGCTTGAACAAGTCTCCACGATCTCAACGTTTCGTATCTTCGACTGATCCACGAATATGACTCGTAATTTGCCTTTTTCCGTGTGTCAGGCCGATTGTAACTGGGACGGGGACGTTAATTCGTAAAATTGAAAGCTCAGCTCCTCGCCGAAGAGATTGTCCGGTGTGATGATCTCCGGTTCTACCATGTTCAAACCAAGAGCCGTTGGATTTAAGTCGGTGACCAGATAGCCTTCGCCGATGAGACCACATTCTTCTGCAACTTCCTCCTTCGATACAGGATTCAAAAAGTCTGCAAGTACGTTCCAACAGTCACGTTCTGTTCGGATGGATCAGTTCGTTTGCATTAATCACATTGGTAGTATGTACATATGGATATATATATATGTGTGTATGTGTGTGTGTGTTTAAACTATTCTTTGTTACGATATAACACGATCACGACTTTTTTTACAGCTAGACCGAATACTGAAAGTAACCGAATCGAATCTCACCAGTTTCTTTGTCGGTACAAGATGTCTCGGTGTTCTGCTGAATCTGCACATCTTGTTCAGTCTCACTGGTTGGTACGACCATGGGCACGAGATACTGTACCTCGACTTCGCGCTTGATGCCGCTCAGAATTTGTTCCGCGCAATGTTCCAGCGTGACGGAGCCGGTGACGACGTTAGTCTCTTCGGGCTCGCTGATAGAAGCCGTGGCTGCTGCGACCTCGTCAATCGTCACTACTTGACTACTTTAATTTTTGCGAACCAAAAGAAAATCAAGTGAAAATATCGCCACTAATAATATGCAAGATTCTTGATGTTCCGTATAATGTCTCAGTTACCTGTTAAGGGTATTTTGCTTTCGCGGAATATTTTCGCCGAGATTTTTAACGAACTGTTTTTGCGCAGGAAGAATCGTTCCATTCGCGGTGATAAGTTGGCGGGGTCGTGTGTCGCCACGATTCGCGATCGCCCATAGATGACCCGCGCCGTGGGGTGCCTTCGAGCCCTTCCGGAAATGAGGATTTATTGAGAGATTGTGCCGTACGGAATTTTTCCACCGATCGTCGTTGCTCTTGTAGTACGGAAAGTGTTCCCTGGATAACGAGTGAGAAATCAGAAACGAAATTATTTTTTAAAGCCGATCAGGTGAACTCGTAAAGAAATTACGAGTTTTAAATTATCTACATTTAGATTACAGTGGTAAATTCGCTTATCTAACAAAGTTGAGTAAAAGAAGGGATTAATTGGTACTTTGTCGTTTTGCATTGCGGAAAGGGATGATCAGAAATGTATGTCTATTTTTTTTGGTGACAGGCACACGCCAGTACTGCCTTCCCCACGTATTTCAGTACTTTTGTTTCTGCATACGATTTTAATCGTTGCTGCGCGCACAAGTTATGACCCTCGTCGTCCGGAAAGCCTACACCACCAACCGGACCTTCTTTCCCCTTGAGCAACAATTTACTTCACCTGCCCATACCCGATGACGACACGGCTCGTTGCACGAGCGACGAGCCCGGGAACTTTAAATGTGCACCCCCATCCCTCGTCCTATGGCGAAAGAAAGCTACGCGACGATAATTTTCGTACACTAGAGGTCTTAAACGTTCTCCTTACACGCTCGAGCGAAAACGCTTCGATAGACCCTACGGCCAGGCAATTTATGTTAATCCGCCACTGTATAGAATCGATTACGATATGTACGTAGTCCGGTTGAAGAATCAACGTCAGAGGGTGGAAATACGTAATGACTCCGTCGTTTTACAACTTCCTCCCTTTTGGCGCAACCAACCGTTATTTTTCGAACATTTTTCCCCAATACATGGGTTTGCAATTTGCATTGTTGCGATGTGACGAAATTTTTATTTTTTCGTATCTTCGTTTTATTATTATCGAAAGTGATATATTCTAGATTTATTGTAAACCTCTGAACGAAATTTGGAGAATGAAACAAAATTATTTTTGTTTCAACCGGAAGATACAAATTTCCTGCCATTCGAATACATAAATACGCACTGCGAAGAAAAAAGTATGGACATTTCTATATATTGAATATAATAGATTAAATTTCAATCATTTATGTATTCTGCTTGAAAGGATTGAGGACGTTTTTTTTTTAAATAAATATCTGCCACCTCATTATCATTAAGTTTTTCTATTTACTCTTAATTAGATTTTATGAATATATATTTTTTCAGCACTCTATAACGTTTATCTTTATTGTCACGAAAGGCGACTTTTTTTATGAGAAATATTGAAATACAAGTATGAAAAATCTACAATCAGAATTTTCTGTTTATCAAATAATTCTTTACGGATACGTTGGATTGGTATTAGCCTACGATAAAGTTGATACGAGACCAAATCGTGTGTCTTCAATCTACAATTACGCATATCCAATTAACGACTCTTTCATTAGCAATACATTATGGAGACCATGGCAAAAATGTCACCAGCTCCCTGCTACAATCTTTTTGAAATACACGAGTTCATTCACACGAATAATTTCCGAAAAGATGTAACAGGTGCAGCGAGGTTTTTAGCGACGCATAGGAACTTTACGAAAATTGTTCAAATTTCGATTGAAGGTGAACAACGCCCAATGATTTTTTTTCCAGGTAACAATCGAGAATCCTCGTGCCCGAGTTCCGGTTGGTGAGTGTTGCTGTACGCAATTTTTCGAACGGGAAAAGAGACGCAAGGAGGGCTCCCTTTCGATCGAAATCGAGGGGGTCGAGGAGTCTTGGCTGGTTGGCTGGAGCATACGAGGCGCGATGGTATTGCACACGTATAGATTGGGATGGAAAGACCCGAGCAGAAGGTTGCGAGGGTGGTGTTGAAGGAAGACGAAGAGGGGTGAACCACCACGGTACCAGGTGGTACCGTGCAACGAGGGCAGCGGTACCGATGAGTACCATCCCCGAGACCACCCGTGAATCGTCGCGCCCCCCTCGCCACCCATCACCGACCCCGACCGACACTGACACCTGAGACTCACGATTTTGCTAGATAAACAGCTCGTTCGGATGCGATAAAAAAAAAGGGATGTACATGACTTCAGGGTTCGAGGAGGACATCAATGCTATCATTGATTTTTCGATTAACCGATCAATGTCAATCCTGTACGTGGCTTCGTAAAAGTGTGGAAAAACTTACTTCAATCACGGGATCTATGACAACATTGAATTATTTTTTACGGGAATATTTTTTGCGTTTTGTACATTTATCATTTTTGTCTCCAGCACTTCGAAACACGAGGAACTTTGATCGGACAGCGAGTGGCCTGCTTTGATTCGAAAAGCTATACATTAAGGACGAAAAACTATTCCAAATTGATGCTCACGAGATCCATTGGTAAATTGCCGAAACGGTCAGCTCGCCACGCTCCTGCAGAGCCTGCTCGATTAATTCCGTGTACGTGAATGGCGGCTTTTTTGGTCCTCCGTAACGCGATGCTGCGGAACTTCGATTTTCGGCTCCGTAAGTCGACGATAAAATTGTCGGATGACGCGTTATCTCGTTCTGAAATGGAGCGACGCTAGATCCAACCATGGTATTCTCCTGATGATTCGCGCCATTTTTTCTTCCATCGGTCCCGCACCACGCGCCGTTTCCACGGAGAGGGTTCGTGCTGTTTCTGTTTCGGTGACCTGCTGATAAATAAACATGCGATAGCTCCACATCGATTATCCGGCTTACTGGACTTTGCTACTTTTTTGGTTCGGTATTTTATTTATTTATTATTTATTGTACTATATTTCAATGTCTTTAGTCTAGTTTGGATCATTCGTGAAAGATTCTATCACCGTTTTAAAAGTTTTGATCTTTTGAAGTTGAGTTTTGTCGTCGCGATAACTAAAAAATCAGTACAATTACATCGCGATAAACAATAACTTGTTGCATCCCGAAATAATAGTAGATTTTATCTGCCACGCTATTTTAATCCCCGTGTGCACTTTGAAGAACGTGTAATGTAATGTACTCGCGTCTTTTTGTCCGTTTGAAGATTTTACCGTAAATTCCTCAAATTGATTGACGTTGAAGTTTCTATTTTTGAGATACGATGGAAACTTCATTTTTTTTTCACTGATATTGTTCTGCAAATTAAGGCTCGGAACATCATCGAGTTATTTTTGTTCTGGTCCCGTTGAGAGATGGATAAAAAATGAGTTGAAAAATTGATATTGCGGATGGAGATGAGAATTTTGATAAAAAACGAGTTATTTCGTTGCTCGATGCAACAATGGACGCAAAGTATGTATTACCACTGTGATTGTCTCTGGTTGTAGGAAGAATGGCTCGTTCCTCGGGAGCTTCGATGAACGAATCGAGTTTGAAGTCGAGAAGCCACGAGAGATTTCCGTCCTCCTGATCCTCAGCGGGAAGCGACGATGGAGTCGTCGTAGCCAACGGGGCTTGGGTCACAGGAATAACCGGAAGTTCTGACTCGTTTGTGGCGTTTTGGGCGGTTTCGGATGCACTCGTAGGTTCCCAGTAGGAAAGTATCGTACCATAGCCATTCTCGATTGAATGAACGTCATCGAGGCTCTGAATCCCCGAATCGTTACCGATCGAGTTCGATATATCGGTAAACTCGGCATTACCGAGACCAGCAGGATCCCACGTACCGTCAACGACGAGTACCTCCAATCTGGCAACCGAACCACCAACGTTCGTTATTTCCTGGATCGACGAGGGCGACGATGACGACGAGGACGAGGGCGAGGACGAGAATTCCGTCGGTTCGATCAAACTTTGTAATATCGTCGCGTCAACGGGCTCGCGTAACTCGCTGATAAAACGTTTTTTTCCATTCTGACAAACATCGTCGCACAGGCTCTCGATGTCAAGATCCTCGAAGACTTTCCTCTTGACCCTGACCGGATTGTCGACGTCCTCGCGAGTGGGCATACCGCTCGATCCCGAGGATGGTCCAATCATCGTACACCAGCCGACGATACTGCGTTATTCCTCTTCACGAACGAAAATTTTCTTCTTCACTTCGAGGACGAAGAAAATCTCTTTTCTTTCGATGGATACTACGAATTAGCTGGTCTAGAGTTACTCGAACGATTCACGAAACTTGTCAACCCGAGTTCTTTCATTCGTTCCGGTTTTAATGATCCTTTTTTTTTTTCAAAATACTTTTTTATTCGGAAATTTCGAATAAAATGGACGTGAGCACTCTGTACATGTCAGAGCGTCCAATCCATTTCTGCTATAACGAACACGGCACTGCGGTTACGTTTTCTTTTTTTTTTTTTTTTATTCTCTTTCTCCGTTATTCCGTAATTATAAGATTTGTAAAAGTGATAAATGAAAAACTTCAATTTTGGAAAAAAAATGCAGGCAGACTCGACGATACGATTTAGCGAGGATTCGTCGTCGAGTCGTTCATCGACGAGGAGGAACCGAACTTTCTTTTTATTTCACGAAGCCATCGATGCTGATGTTTTCAGAGCATATGCGGTACGATCGAGGTCCTGCACGAGACTCGTTTGTTTCGTATTTCGACTATTCCGCTTCGGCCAGGCTTCTTCGCTTTCGTGTGGCGCCCCGAGCGCTCTCGCGCTCCCCAACTTATCGGATTCGTCTTTTCTAACGCTCTTGAATTCTCTCGCCTATTCGCCATGACGATCGTCTTAGCGGGGGTATACACGCGCGACGTTCTTACCTGCGAATTAATTGAACATTTTTTTTTTGTTTTTTTTTCAACGAGCGAGAAATGTCATAAAGATAATATTTTATTATCGATTAACGGTCACGTGAGAGTCGAGACTGCGATCATTGATGCAGCACAATACTTTTCAAATCTTGATCAAAATTCGGCATCTAAAATGGAAAAAAATCCTCATAAATGCTTTTTGGTTAAATTATCGTACTAACAAATACAAAACATATACACAGAAACAGTAAACTTTTATTATTAAAAAAGAACGAAAATGAGCAATCGCCGCTTTAAAATATGCTGGGGAATAAATAATTTCATCTCAAATATCACAGGCTAAAAGAAAAGCAGAAAAATATTCTATCGTGGGGTATTGCTGTTATAATTGAAAAAAAACATGATAACTCTTCAAGATTATAGAACCCCTTTGAAATCTTTTTCTGAATAAATTGTTTATCGAAAGGGTGTAGAAAACACTTGTGATTTTTCGTTCTTAGGATAAATAGAATTCTTATCTTTGCATAGGTGCGAGGGCAAAGACAAAACGAGGACTTGAATTTACAATTAAACGGGGACTTGAAATGTACAATTAATTCTGCGGGCTGTCCACCAAAAAAGTAAAAACATTTTATTTGTATTCTTTCTCGAGATGCCACATAGTGGTATAACGGTAGATTTCTGAAATCATCTTCTCCGCCGCATCTGCCTGTGATCGACTTTTTCTAATTCGGTCAAAATAAAAAAAAAATAGTATATAATTTCGTCAGTTAGATAAAAAATGTTAGTGAGGTGTGAATTAATGAAGTATTCTTTACTTGTATAATAACGCGAACTTGTACTGTGTTAATTTTTAAATATAAAACATGCAAAAATGACTTTCATTATTTCATAAACATTTTCGGCGTAACTTTTGAAATAGTAACAAAAACGTAGCGTAAAATGATTGTAGAAAAAAAATAATATTAAATATAAAATAGCGAAATGCATAAAAACGAGATTTGAATAAAATTTCACACTAGAAGAATATTGGAAAAAAGTTTCATCGAGGTAAAATGCATACGTAGTATCAATAGCAGAATTTCCGATGATAAAAAAATAAAATCGTGATTTGATCTTCACCCGAGCTTCATAAAAAAGCAAAGATGGAAAAAATTGAATTTCTCGATTCCCGACGTCGCCCAATGATAAAATGAGATTGATCAGGGTTCGTTCAAATGTACCCGCGACGGCAAAGTTGGTTCGCCGCGCTGACGCATGGCGTCGCCGCGGTAAAATTCTTTCGCCGCCGTGGCGCGAGAGCGCGTGACGTTCGCGGAGTCGAGGTATGGCGGGCAGGCGAAAGGAGACTCTCTCGCGTTTCAGTCTTGCCGAAATGGCGCGGATCAATGAACCCACGTAGTGTCCGCGGAGGGGATAGGTTAGAAAATTTTCAAACACAGAGGGAGAGAGAGAGGGAGATTCGGGCGACTCTGATCGTTGGGAGAGTCGTTGCCGATTCTTTGCGGCAAACGGCGAGTATCCGGGGAGCGATTGACACAAACGTTTTCGCATTCTCGTGTACGCCGTCGATCGAGCGAGACAGAGAGAACATACGCGGCATACGACTGAAGGGAGTGCGTGTGCGAGAGCGAGTGAGAGAGAGAGAGCGAGCGTGAGAGTCGACTTGCGTGTTCGCCATCGGCCATTGTCTCTGACATGGAAGCCTATCAAAATGGCAGAAGTCTTGCAGATGTTTTTGTTCCTATATAAATCGAAGTACCGGCGAAAAAGTCCAAAAATAATACTTCATGATAGACAGGACAGTGATTTTAGTCTCGGTTTAATATGGTCAGTGTTAATATGGGCGGTGGTGTTACGTTGTGCAGCGAGCGCAGCTTCGACGGCATCGACGAGCACGAGCACCGAGGTACCCTGCGATCTCGAAAATTGTGTAAACGGTGATTGTATCAACGGTAGTTGCGTCTGTCAGGATGGATGGCAAGGTGGAGCCTGTCAGTACTGCGGTGGAAAAGTCAGGTGTGTATTCTTAACCTCGAAATAACAGAAAAAATAAACGTTTGCAACGTCTGTATCGAATGTGATAGAAAAAAAAAAAACGAAAGAAGCGTGCAAGTCAGAACGGGGCGAGAAAGCGCCACGGCACGATATTGCTCAGTCGACTGCACTGTACGGTTTTCTTTCTTGCCTCCACATTGCAACGCACGCTACCCAATCGTCGACCGGTGAAACGTGCCGTTGAACCTTCTTCTTTTTCTCCACAAACGCCTTTTTGTTTTTCAGCGCTCGATACGCGTTTCCGGTTTACTGTTAGGAAAATCAAATCTTTTGATTAAACGTTTCGTAGTACGAACGTAGATTGCGTTCAAACTCTAGGCATGTTTTGCAAGTTCTGTATTTAACGTTTGTTTCGACCGGTTTTCGCGCCCTCTTTTCACTCCGATGAAGTTTTTCCATTTCTTTTCTCGCGGAGGAAAGAAATTATCGACGAGTCGTAAATAAACACGATGGTCATGTATGACAGCTCGTAATCTCTCTTTCTCCCTCTTTCTTCAACGAGGACTATTCCTGTATATCGCCCATGCTTGAATGAACTGGCACACGCGTCCCACCGCATCTCATCTTATCCAACTGCGAATAACGCGAACGCGACATCTTGAGGAATAAAACGTGGAAGACCATCGCTCAATTTTCACTTCCCAATGGAATTGAACGTCTGACCTTTTTGCCTCGTCTTTTCCAGAGGCTACTCGAGATTCATAAATACTCGTCGTCGTCCTCGTCGTTGGGTGTGCATTTGCGACACTCGTAAATTATAAAATCGAACGGAAATAGACACACACGCGTGATGAGAATTCTTTACAGCATTCGGAACGCGGTTTGGGGGGAATTGAGGGTCACCGGGTTACAACGTGGCCCTCAAGAATCTTTTATTTATTATTTAATCGTGTTTTCAGATAACATTTCATAGAATGAAAAGTACATCTGTGTGGTGAACGAAGTTCCCCGATTGGGAAAAATGCAACGAAAACCATTATTTTTCGTTCTCTTGATTTTTGTTCACGTAAATCGTAACGAAAAATCTGCGGTTATATTTTGAGCCTACTTTAAAAAAAACGAGAATGTAAAACTGAAAAAAGAATATTTCGGAGAATTCTGAAGTATTTGATTGTGGTAGTTTTTGTGGTATTTTTCTTTTCTTCCGTTTTTTATACATTTATGGAAATGAAAAATTAAATATATAATAATATTTATATGAACATACAGATATTTATATAAAATATATTCACATATATAAATAAACAAAAATTGTTTTTTTACATTTTTTATATAAATATATTTATTCAAACGAGGGCAGCGAACAAAAAGTAATCGTTTTTATCACAGCCCGGAATTTTATGAAATGTGAGATGTTCCTGACGCCATGATGGTTTTCTTATTTTGCGTTTGGGATAAAACATTCCCGCATACCAATGTATCCCGTCCCTCGATCTTTCTCTTCCTCTCTCCTACGTCAGCCTCTATCGGTCTTGAATTCCATACGACCTTTTCATCGCTTATTTCTCCGTGAATCTTTATGCGAAGTTGGATGTCTTCTTTTTTTTCCACATTTTACGTTGTGTATCAACACTGACCGACTCCTGGCCCGCAAACCGTCGACCAAGATCGACGAGACGATGCGAATAACGGGAAATTCTATACGGGCGACCCTACATATACGGATATACGTGTGCGTCGACACACCACGGTAAACACATAACAGACTAGTTTATCGGACTACCTTTTCATCGCAGCTACTATTACTCGTGTCGAAGTTTGTAGACCGGTTTGCAAAATGTGCACGTTCGTGCGTCGCACTCCACTCGTATCGGACAGGTCCGACTATCAGCAAGATCCGATCATTGAAATTCCTCAACGCGGCACTCGGGATCACATTGAAGTTCGTCGGAACGAAAATTCATTTCTCTTACAAATTTTCTTTAGGAATTTTCATGTATGGAAATTATGAGAAAATGTTTTAGGATCCAACAATTTGATGGTCATTTACGATTTGTGGTTTTGGATAATTATGGAAGTGGATCGAAAGAAATATAATTGGGTACGTTCCAATGAGTCAAATTGGGGTTGAAGTTGTGGACTTCGCATCGTTCGACGTTCGCATCGTTGCGACGCAACGAAATTTATTTTCTCATTTTTTTATTTCCTTAAATCAATTATTTGGCGATATATTTTTTTTTCTATTTAAATTCTATGTTATCACAATAAACATTTGTATAATTATTGAGGTATTTTAATTACGATTATATTGAAAAAGAAATATTGCGAACTTCAACCTCATTTGAAGTTCGCATCGCTCGAATCCAACGAATTCTTTCATCCAATTTCTGATTTTTATTATTTTCGACAATTATTCATTGTTGGTAAATTCAATTTATTGGTAATCGGTGGACGAGAATTCTTTAAAATGTTTACACAATTCTCGTAGCTGAAATTTGGGTAAAAAATATTTATAAAATAAATATGTATATTTATATTTCTGTATATATGTGTAAATCTCGTTGCATCCCAACAGTGCTCATTTTAACGGCATTGAGGCAGTCCTAATGATGGGGCTGAGGTTTGAATCGTTGCAACGTCACGAAACTTTTTAGTTTATTTTATTTCGTTTTTATTTTATATTTTTATTTCCTCAGTTTCAATATTTTACGAAACATTGTTTTATCAGATGCAAATCCTAGATTTTTAGATGATAATTAAACAAATTTTTTGCTTTTCCTGTAATGATCTTTATTAAAAAAAATTCAAGTAATTGGAAAATAACCACTTTCGTTGCATTCCAACGTTGCAAACTTCAATCTCATCAAATTTGAACCTGATCCCCCGGGCGAGTCTTGAAAGATAAATGAAAAATTACATTTCTAACAATATAAAATATATATTTCGCAAATTATATTTGTAACGGTATAAAAATATGCGTAATACTGAAATTAGCATCGTTCAAACACAACGAATCGTTTTTGGTAATTCTTCATTTCTTTATTTCGATTATGTTCAAAATTTTTGTTTTTCGACAATTAAAGTTGGAAATCTCTTATAAGAGTATGCGAAAACGTTTAGGCTATTTTCACGGCACAAATCGGCAAAAAAAAAAGAATGAAGGCGTGAAAAATAATAAATTTTCGTTGCATGCTAAATAACGATTTCATTGAAGTTTGCATTGCTGAGTCGCAACGTTTAAAGTATTTATTTTATTTCAACTATTTGGTTAAATTTTTTCGCAGCTCGTGTATTTATAATGAGAATATGTAAAAACTAAGTTATTTGAGGTTAGTAGAATCAGTTAAAACTTGAAACAGCAGAAAAAATATTTTAGCAAAATTAAGAGATTTCCAAAGCAACGAAAATAAATTCTTATATAGATTGCTTACATTTCATTCTCACTAATATTCACACCGATAATGACTTGAATCCTTTTACGTATTTTTATTAGAGATTTTCTCACGTAATTCGCAGAGAATTCATTTGGATAATAATAAAAGAGAAATAAAAAGATAATCGTTGCATTCCGGATTTTTAGAAAATCCGAACATCGTTCAGTATATTTGTGGAAGATTGGAGGGGGTATTTTGTTCAGTCGATCGAGTAAATGAGGCAACGTAGAATGTGGCCTGTATGAATATTCGTACTTTTCGTACTTTGGACGCTGATATCTTGGTCGAAATTATTTGCGGAAAATCTTCAATGATGCCGTCATGTTCTTTTCTTTTTTGGACTTCTGTTTCTAGCTTGTGAACCGGTATTGTCCAATCTCAATGAATGTTATCTTTGCTGTTTTTCTCTCATACGCGAAATTGAAACAGTGTTGTGTTTGATTTTGAAAAAATCGTCTTTCGCCGAGTAAATTCGTTGAAGAGTCCCTGATTCATGGTACGTCTATATTTTTGCAACAATATTAAATTTTCTAATTTACGATTTATTTACTTTTGGCAAAATCCCAACAAACTTTTTTGCTAATCGACTTTATAAGTTATGATAAAATATCAATAATAACTACAAGAAAGAACTGAAGATTGCATCGTTGAAAAGCAACGAAAAAGAATTATTCAAAATTTCCAAAATTTTATTTTTACTCGTACCGACTACGAGAAAGATATGATTCCTTTTCCTATTCTTATTACACATTTTCCCCCACAATTCACGAACAAATGATTTTAATAATAGAAAAATTAGAGAAATAAAAACAAAAATAATCGTTGTGTTTCAACGACATTAAATTACTACGTAAATTAATTCGAAAACGTTTGCTCGACTTTCGTCCTTCCGATGTATCGCAGAAAATTCGAAAAATTAAAAAAACCAAAAGTAATTTTCGTCGCAACCCAACGAATGGACTTGAAGTTCGCATCGTTGCGACGCAACGAAATTTATTTTCTAATTTTTTTAATTCCTTAAATCAATTATTTGGCGATATATTTTTTTTCTATTAAAATTCTATGTTATCACAATAAAGATTTGTATAATTATTGAGATATTTTAATAACGATTATATTGAAAAGAAATAGAGAAATTAAAAAATAATGATTTTCGTTGCCTCGCAACGTTGCGAACTTCAACCTCATACCCAACGATGCAAATTTTAGCGTTATGAATTATGTTTCCTTTCGCAAAGCCCTTCGTATCTCTCCTTCTCGTTTCACGCTCGAGATCCCTTAAGAATTCGCGAGACAATTATGTACCGAAGAGCCCATTCTCCGGGGACTCGTTACATGTGGAACTCGGGATCTTGACGCACGAGCGTATTTCTTTCATCGAGATAGAAAGAAAGAAAGAGGGAGACAATGGAAATTGTAAAGATGTGTACGCGCAACGAAAAATGTGCCACCACGCAGATAGAATTTCCTGCTTTGCCGAGCCCGTGTAAAACAAATGATTACTTGCTTTTTGGACGTGCACGAGTTTTGCTGTAACCGAATGTCACGTGGCGGGGGGGGGGGGGGGGGGGGGGGG
>JAPYZJ010000149.1:67805-106620 GCA_030522765.1 Ophioninae sp. B BG-2022a
TAAATCAAACGAACGAACCCAAACAAACCCAAACAAATTTCGTAAACCTTTACGAAATTTTTAGTTTCGGACTATTCAAATTCGGAATTTTGAGCCTTCTGGTCAATCGAAGTTCGGGTTTCCTACTCAGCCCCGAGATATAAGCTCTTTTGCGGGTCATTAATTGGTTTTTTTTTTTCGATCACGCAAAACGTGTCAACGATTTCGATCATTTGTACACATCATTTTGAAAATGCGATTCAAAAGCGATTTCGAAAGATCGCCGGAATATTAGAATTTCTTATTTGATGATTTTTAAATTTTGTTTTGCGAATTGAAAATCTACCGCTGAAAATATATCAAAGTTTCCATTCTGGAGTGCAATGAAATTTTCGATTTTTTTTCCTTCAGTTTTCTCGCTTCATTTTAATTGTTGTTTGTATCACGATCTGCAAATAATAATGAGTTTGAAGATTGCAGAGTGAATTTTTTCTTCACAATTAATGAAAAATTTATTAAAATAAAATGATTATCATATAAATTCGCGTGTTTATTATTTATTATAATTATAAGGAAATTCACGCGTTTATTATCATTGTAAATTTTAGGATGACGTTTGCATTTTAATAATCCAATTTTTACCTAACTCCTCGATTCGTTTTGCATTACTAATATCTTAAATTCTCAGCGAACCACACTTTTCTGTCGACCAATAATTTCCAAATAAAATTTTGCTTCGAACGAGATCGACACAGTGCGACGATGGAGGTTTAAAACAATTGTTAGGGGTAATACAGCAGTGTACAAAAAATTCGACACTCTCCGAATGTAGAGGTCGGGTGATCGTGGCTTCTCATAAAACCTTCGATCATATTGATATGCCTACACGCTTGTTCCAAAAATTTCAACAGCCTCTCTCTCTCACGCTCGCGAGTGTCGCGTCATCGCAAAAAATTACGACTGAGGTAAAGGCTATACGAGCTTTCGGTGGGACTTGCGTGTGAGGAGACATTCGCTTATTTCGGTCTCTGCGTAATTCTCCGAAAAAACACACACGAATAAAAAGAAAGAAAAAAATAATATTGTGCTCAATTTGTGATCGAGTACAGACCTCCTTTCATTGGGTGACTCGTGGCGTGTCTCAACCCCCTTAAAACTGAAAATATTCAAAAAAACAATGTATTCGGTAAGGAGAGAGAGAGAAAGAGAGAGGGACGCAGACAGCAGGGGGGCAGGGGGATAGGAGGAGAAAGGACGTAAAAAGGAGTAACCGAATGTTCATCGCTTTCGTGCAGATGCAACGCTGAAATACAAACTCGTTAAACGAATACTCGGTAACGTTGAATTATATAAAACCGTAACCTTTCGCGCGTCTGGCTGACTGCGTTCGTTTGGGAAAATCCCGTCACGAAATATCGAAGAGTCGTTGGAAATTGCTTAGATAATAAAAGGGTTGGATAATATACGATAATAGAACAGAGTATTGATAAATACGTAATTAATTAAATGAACGAAATGGTAATTGTTCTGGGAAATTCATGACGACAAATATAATAATAATAATAATAATAATAATAATAATAATAATAATAATAATAATGCAGTATCCGTGATGAAAGAAGTGAAATAATCGGGAATAGGATCAGAATAATCAGTGATGACTATGGTAATGATAGCACTAATTAAAGATAGGTTTTGTGGATTAAATATTAACAACATTAATAGGTGTACCAATTAGATATAACTTGAAGGAATTCCCACGAAAATTTTAAAGAATTACTAAGATTATTGATTATCATTCAGTATTCACATCGCAAATTATTGAATAGATATTTACAAATCTTTCGAATTCTTCAAAATTCGAGGAATGCTAGTTCTCGATAATAGTGTATTAATTATTTTAGGATTTTTAACGAATTAATTTTGAAAACGGATGGAACTAGATACTCGAAGAAATAGTAAAAAAATAACCGCAGTACGATACCATATCCGAATAAAAGTTTGTTATCGTTTCATATTTGCTGATTGTTTTCAACAAAGAGTAAAAGTGAAAAAAAATGATCGGGAAGTCAGATTGAGAGATAAGATCGTTATTTACGGTATATCGATGAAACTTCAAGATAATTAATTTATCACTCATTGTGGGATTGAATTCAATGAAATTTATCATCCGAGATAATACGAGGTTCCTGTATTTTGCCTTTCAATCATATTGTTGATACGATAAGGGAACGTCGTTCCGTTGTTGCGGAATAAATAATTTAATCAATATCACATCTGGGATATAAAAAGGTGTCAAAGAATATTTGGATTACGGTTTTATTTTGTGTTTGGATAGCAACGAAAAGCTTTCTTGGATTATTACGGTATGCCAAGAGGGCTGAGTCCAGAAATTCGTGACCCAAGGATTCGGGACGTGTCCCGAATTCAATATTCATCGGGGAGAATGCTCAACTCGATTATCTGTGGAACGCGCGAAAATACGACTGATATTCTCCGCTAACTTGTCATTGAAAGCTTTATAAAAAAAAACACGTATAGTCTTTCCTTTCTGCTCATCAATTATGCGATCGTTCATGACGTGGAAGTATGCATCGTTGAAACGCAATAAAAATTTATTGTCGTTCATGACTCCATTTTCATAAATGATTTTCATCATTTATGAAAATAGAGACATGAAAAACAATACATTTTTAAGTAAAGGTGAAAATTTGGTTTAACGATTTTTCTTATTGTTATTAGACGCGTACAAATTCAATTTGTGAAAAGATAATATTTTGTTATTATCATTATTTAAAACAATAAGAATAAAAATGATGGAATTGTCATTTTTATCGACATGTTCGTTCTTGAAACAATTATTTTCGAACTTAATAAAACAATGTCGAAAAGTTACGAGTTAATATATAAAACCCTGAATTAATTGTTAATTATAATAATTAAAAAATTAAAAAATAAATTTTTATTTTCAGAATTAAATATCCTATTTTAAAAGTTTATTTTTAATTTTTCAAATAACATTTTTATTTTTTTCAATCAATTCAAATTCGAAAAACGCCTCAAACCTTTTGATTTTCGGTTTCCGGTAAATCGTTTTTCTTTTACCGTAACGTTTTTTTTTTTTGTTTAACCTGACTTTTCGAGACCGTTATCACCATAAAGAATCATTGTTCTCACGGTTGCCGTACGATTAGTTCTATTGCGGTGGTAATCGATCGTTGATACGTGACGACGTTTGGGGCTTGAGCACAAAATTAAAAGCTGACAGGAAACGTATACTGTGCTGCACGGTGTCCGTCTGTTATTGCGAACGATGATAGCTTCGGATATATATAGATATGTCTATGGGATTCTTTAATTGGCGAGATACTGTCTCTTTGGATAGTTGAACTCGACAAAGGATTGCTGATTGTATTGAGCGCATAAATAACATACCCACGCTTCTTTATTTCACTCCCGGAGCCTTGAACGCTCGAGGCTGTCATTTAATTATATCTGTCGAAGAGTCAATTAGTCCCACGAGAAAAAGAAAGGGGGAAGCTACTCGAAGTCACAGATAAACGACTAAAAATACAATTTTCGTGTATGTCTTTGTTCGTGGTGTTTGTTAGTTTATCACCCCATTTGTGGGGGTTAATAAACGAATTACATGAAAGTTCGCCTCGTTCGAATAATTATTAATTTTTTCCTTATTTATTTTTTATTGTCATTTTTTATTTTTTCAAAAAATAATATCGTAAATTTCTAACGAGAATACGTAAAAAATTTTGTGCGATTTTCACAGCCTGAAAAGCGACAAAATCGAGTTACTGGAAATAAGCTTTCGTGGCATCTCAACGATGCAAATTTCATCTGGGTCGATAATGTCCAGATAAAAAAATGTACAGTCCCGTCTAAATTCCGGACGTGTTTAAAAATTGCGTCATAAAATGTATTTTTTTTTACTTTTTTATTTTTATTATTGTCCAAATTATCTCTGATAAGAATACGTAAAAGTATTCCAGCACGTAGGTACGCAGTCAATATTATTGAAAATGAAATATGAATAATTTTAAATAATGCATTTCGGTGCTTCCCAACTGTACAATCTTCAACCCCATCCGAATTTTTCGTATTACTGATATTCGAATTGTGAAGTCTAAAATTAACGTAATTTTATTACGAAGTTTTCGTTGATCCTTCCCTTCGTTGTTTCGATTAGTATTCAAAACGTTTCCTATTTTTTTTTAATTTTAGAATTTTCGATAAGAATGTGCATAAATTTGTGGGTAATTTTGGCAGCAAAAATTGGCTAAAAAAAATTGAAGAATTTTAAAAGAATTGATTTTTTATTTATTTTGTACTCTCGATAAATACCTTTATTGTTTTTGTTTGTGTTTCGAAAATGAGTTAAATTTGAGACATTTTGGTACGAAAGTAAAGGAAATTGGGTACGTCAGTTTTTCCGGGGTGGTTTCGCTGCGCTGTGCAATGCATATCGGAATTTAATCGAATTTTCTCTCGGCGTCGTAGCGGCGCATGAATTCTTCATTGTATAGAGTTCTCCGGGGCACGAGGATTACGCTGATTGCGTCAATGTCAACGTCAGATTACTCGCCCGGATTCACAAACTTGATTGTGCCCTCGAGAAATATCGACTTTGAAATAGCAGCACGGGCAAAGGGCCGGTTACCAGCAAAATTTATTCTACAATTAAGGTCGCGGTGTAAAATCGTGTTTGGGTTTGAAATATTCAATTTCAAGATAAACGGCATTGAAAAGGTATATTTCTCGTGTGAAACGTAAGCTTGCACTTTTTAATAATGATAATTCATTCACGGGTATTCAACGCGAAATGAAGCGCGAAAAAAGTAAAATTTCAGTAATATCTCACAATTGCAAATTCAGCAAGCAGAAAACGCGTTTTTGGTGTTGTATCGGGCGTGTACCTACGGCGATCGAAATCCTGTTGCAATCGTGACTTATCACTTTGGATATTTCATCGTGGCTAGTGATCGTCGTATATTCGAAGTCTTATCACCAACTGCACCGATAAATTGACATTTATCTTCCCAGATGTCACAGCTCTCCGATAGATTAGAACAAAAACAAGAAAAAAAAAAAGTTTCGCGCTTATATTAAAACGTACGAGAGTGAATTAAAGTCCTCTCGGGTAAAAGTCGTAATCATCACTTGGCATTGGGCAACATTGGAAACGCTGGGAAACATTTTCACGACGATTTTGCATTTTTGTCATATTTGACGAGAAACACATAAATAAGCGTAAAAATAATGATTTCGTCGAAAAATACGGAAAAATTCACATTTTGGTCGAAAATCGGTCGACGTGTTTCCAACATTGGAACATTGGAAACAATGTTTCCAATGTTCCACTGAACAAATCTTACGTACGAAAAAACAGTACAGCTCGATTTTTCGTCCTTCACCTTACATCAGTTATTTAAAACATGTCGGTATTGATGTCTTGACGTACAAATCCGTTATCAAGATTTTACAAAGACTTTTTGATAACTAAAATTGAATCAAAGTTTTATCAGATTTTCAGATTCCGTGAAGATTTTTCGCAGCTAAAATTAAACCAAAATAGAGCAACCTGAAAAATGTACATTCTTTTTAATCGCGTGTCAATCGTATTCGTTGAAGAATTTTAGCTTTTTATCGTTTTCTACGTGAGTCAACGCAAGCAATTGATTTTATTCGAAAACTAATTTGAAGTCGATAGACGAAGCCGCGGATAACGAGTGCCTTTGAAAATAGCAAACTAAAAGCTGTGGGCGACATTTCGATTCCTCCAAACCGAACGAGCTCTCTGTATCAGTTCGGTCGACGTAAAATTGATGCTGGGGAAAAGGCGATGCTCCAATTTCAAGGGTCGTGATGAGCCGGATAAACCGTCTGTTAGATTTCCGGGGCTCAAATACCCGAGCCCCATTCCATCGTCGTGAGAAAGAGGTGCGATCGAGAGAGAGAGAGAGCGAAGAGAGAAAGAGAGAGATCGAGACTGGGAGCAGCGATTACAATCCACACCCTTACGAAAATTTCGATATTTGATGAATCTCGATTCATCTATTATTCTTGCGAATTCTTCGCGAAGTCTTTTGAATATACGTATGCACCAGAATTCCAAGCGAATTGATATTGAAAATCCACGAAAGATTGATTTTAATTTGATTTCCTTAAAATTGTTTATATTCGTCTCGAACTTGGTCCAATTTTCCAATAAATGATAGAGTGCACTGAAAACTTATTTCCCAAACAATAAATAACCAGAATAACCATAATGGAGAAAATTTCGTAGAAAACAAAATAAAATTCTAGTGATCACTTGCTGCATCACACAAAGGTTATCGATTGATTAAAGTCATTGTTATAATTAGAGAATAATATTAATAATGATGCTATACTTTTGAAATCATAACCTCGAGTGTTTTCCTAAGCAACGTATTTTTAATGACAATTTTCAAAACATCAAACCCTACTTCGTTAATTCAATTGAAATTTGGGCGTGTTTGGAACTTAAACAGATATCGTCGCCATGTGGTATCTGTTATCAAACCCATAATCTGTATTCTTAAGTTTCATCGAAACTGACCGGTTTGAGTAGCTTAATTAGCCGCAATTGTAAGAGCTGAACTTCGACTGGGTCAAGTTGGAGTAGAAGGTTTTATGCAAGAATAGTGGGACTTCTATTATTGGTTAGTCTCAAATAACGATTAAATAGATTCAAAGGGCTTCAAAATGTACTTGACATAACGAGTCTGGTATCAATGGCGTAAAGTTAGCCCGGATAATGAATTCGCGAGATAAAAAGATCGGGATGTCGAGAAATTGGATTGATTGATAATGAATGCACCGTTGTTCAATCCCATCGCTGAAATATGCAATACGCCACAATGCAAATGTTTGCTGCACCAAAGAAAATAATACGGGACAAATTCAACCGGTTTTTCCCACAGGAATATCAATGTGGATCGAACGGAGTGGGATTGAAGCTTGAATCGTTGGAACGCAACGAAGTTTTTATTTACGGTTTATTATTATAATTATAAAATTTTAATTATAAAATAAGAGTCAAATAATAAATGTTTGCTTGTTTTTTTCCATGGCTACAATCAGCAAAAATAGATGTTTTAAAACAAAATTATTTTTGGTTAAAAAACGAACAAAAAAATGTTTCAAAACGTTCTCGTTGAGCCCCGAATATCCAAGCTTCAACATCATTAAAATGGATGAGGTTGAAGTTCGCAACGTTGCGACGCAACGAAAATAATTTTTTTTTCTTTCGATTTTTCTATTTCTTTTTCACTGTAATCGTAATTAAAATACCTCAATAATTATACAAATCTTTATTGCGATAACATAGAATTCGAATATGAAAAAAATATTTCCCCAAATAATAGATTTGACAAAAATAAATTAATCAAAAAAGAAATTTCTTTGCGTCGCAACGATGCGAACTTCAAGTCCATTAAAATGGAATTAATCGTCAAAATAAGAAAAACCCCATTTATCGTTTGCAGACTCACGGCACCGTACGGAAACATATACGACGGTACGGGAAATTACACGACCGATGTGAAATGTTCGTGGTTGATCGAGAGCAATCCGAATTCCTCGATACGCATGCACATCGAGGAATTTGCGACGGAATGTGGCTGGGACCATCTGTACATCTATGACGGGGACAGCGTCGAGGCGCCATTGCTCGGCGTCTTCAACGGTCTCATGCACAAGGACAGCTATCACATTCGTCGGGTACCGGAAGTCATAGCGCGTTCCGGTAGCGTACTCCTTCATTTTTACTCCGACGTCGCGTACAACATGAGCGGCTTTAACATCACTTACAAGATCAACGCTTGTCCAAGCAGGTACATCAGTCTTCCTAAAAGCGTTTTTTCGATCGTCGAAATAATTGTCAAATTTTATCTCGATTTTTCGAAGTTAATCTTCCAAAAAAATGTTAACACGATAAAAAATATATTTTTCCTGAATTTGCTGTTGACTCGTTTGCAAATTCATTCAATATCGAATTTACCCTCGTTTTTTGAGACTTTGTCGTTTGTATGCATCAAAAGTCAATTTTTCCGACTTTCTCAAATTATTTTTCGAAAGTTTTAGCTACGAAAATCAGGGAAACATTTTTCGGATTTTTATCTACTGATTTATTATCAATTTGCGATGTACGATTTCGGATGATGATGAATACGAGAAGGTGGAAAAGTAACGTTGATTTTTCTTTAATAGCCGTTAAATTTCAATTCTACTAACTGAATTTCCAAACTATATTTTAATGTCACTGAGTCCAAAACTAAATTCGATTACATTAAACTATAAATATGTTTACTTTAGAATATAGATAAACGTGGTTTAAATTTGACAGTATTAGGAATCTTTCCAATTTTATATCCGGACAAAAAATCGAATATCTCGGAAAATTGAATGCAATTTTATTTTTTAAACGAAAATAACGATAACGTGTCTTTTTTAAAGATCTGGTCACTAAACGGTGGGATTACTGATTTTCAGAGACTTGTGCAGAGGCGTGTGATTTCGCAAATGCAAAAATCGTAAAAAACTGGCATTGTGAAAATGGCCTACCGGGTACAAAAAAATCACCAAAATAAATATAAAAAGGCAAAATGAAGCTGACTTTGTCCTTTTCAAAGTACCGTTTGGTTCATTGGTTTACGATATTTTCTCGCCGAGATATTCGATTTTCCGTCTGGAGAGAAAAATTACAGAGGGCTTAGTACTTTTGGCTAAAGCTGGATATTGCACAACGAAATTATTGTACTCGACATTACTCGAGACCTACCAAGGCAGAGCGAGAGTCTGGTCGCTTGTTCGGTCATTTAAAAGATATTTTATGAGCGAACGTACCGATATATCGACACGTACTGATCCATTTATTTGTATATATGCATTTAGATATTGGATCGCTCGATGTTATTAGGTCCATGCATGCGTATTGCTTCCCTACGGAGTTGGAATTGAGTCCGTTCGGCTAATGTGGTCGCATTATATCCGGAGGGTACTGGGAACGCTTCCTGGCAATATCATTCCTATTGTGCCATTCGCCAAGTCCACGTATGACACGTTCCATGACAAATGGATGACCATCCAAATCTCATCCCCTTACTTCTGAATCGTTTTTTTTTTTGCCATTTTTCTTGCCTCGTAAGATGGTCTAGTTCGAGATTTTTTTCGCGTAATAACAAAGAAAACAGAATACGATTTTTCAATCTATTAATACACATTTTTTAATCAATATTTCACACTTTTTCATTATTATTTTTTAGGGATAATAAAACGAATATTGATAAATTAACTGTTAACTATGAACTGAAATAGAAGATATTATCGAAGCATTTTTTTCATATGACGTTGAAACGATGCAGACAATGAATTCCAGTGGTTCTTCCACTGGTTGCATTTTTGCCATTCTCGTTCGGAATTGTTCTGAATAGAGTAAGCATGATGTTGAATTTCGTATCGTTGGAGCGCACTGATTTTTAATTTTTCATTTTTATATCTTTATTTAAAGCATTATTCAGGACAAAACTCAAACAAATGTTAAATATGAGAGATTTTCACAACACAAATCGTATTCCGAATCGTATTCAGCACGAAATCGAAATGATTTTATTTTCGTTGCGTTTCAACGATACGAACTTTCATGTCATGATTAATCAGCGTCTAAGGTATGGGGTTGAACGATCACCCATCCAAGTACTGTCTTCGATCTCCGAGCTTTGTATTATCGGTGAACCGATAATTGCTCTCGAAATGGAACACCCTCGTTGGACAGTATTTCATGAAACTGCGTACAGCACGTGTTCAAAGTTGCTCGGAGTCTCTCGCTACGACGTGTCCCATTATCGTTCTTTCCCCTTTACCCTCGAGCTACGTCTCTGGTCGTTCCAACTGGGCCCTGAGACGATTCGCCTCGTTGCGAATTAACTCGGAGCCAACCGCGATTTCTCCCCTGTGCCCTATTGATGGTTGATCATTGTTTCAGACACTCGAACACGGATTGCTCGGAACACGGCGTGTGTATCGAAGGAGTTTGTACCTGCGATGCAATGTGGACGGGAGATGCTTGCGACGTTCAAGTGTGTCCGAACAATTGTTCGCGACATCACGAGCAGGGCGAATGCGATCGAGAGAGACATCGGTGCAACTGTGCTCCAGGATTCAAAGGCGAGTTCCGCTTTTCTTCTCTCTATCTCTTTTTCTGTCTCTCTTTTACAATGAGGTTGAAATTCGCAACGTTGCGAGGCAACGATAATAATTATTTTTCAATTTCTCTATTTCTTTTTCAATATAATCGTAATTGAAATATCTCAATAATTATACAAATCTTTATTGTGATAACGTAGAATTTAAATAGAAAAAAATATATATCGACAAATGATAGATTTAAGGAAATAAAAAAATAAGAAAATAAATTTCTTTTATCTTTTACATCCCTACACCGTCCTTCTGAGCTACGGCTCCCTCTATCTTTACTTGGTGCACTTTTATGTGTATTTAGTGCCCTACTTAATTACATCTTTCTATCACAATTTAATGGCCCTGCTTGCTTTCCTCAAGGCATATTCTCATCATTTAAAAACGGTTCTCCCGTCGATAAAAAAATCCATGTCTAAATTTGGATTTTTCTGGTAATGAAAAAAAGGTTTTATCGACTATTTGCAAAAAATAAGTGAATCACTACTATTGCATAATTCTTTTGAAATTTCGCTTAATTATAAAATAATTTTCCTTTAATGATCGTTCGTGACTTTTGAAAACGTCTTTTTCATTTTTATTCGTGCAATCGACGTGTTAATTGTTCGAATTATTTCTATAGACTTGAAGTTCGCATCGTTGCGAGGCACCGAAATTTCTTTTCTGATTTATTTATTTTTGTCAAATCTATTATTTGGCGAAATATTTTTTTTCTATTTAAATTCTACGTTATCACAATAAAGATTTGTATAATTATTGAGGTATTTTATTTACGATTACAGTGAAAAAGAAATAGAGAAATTGAAAAATAATGATTTTCGTTGCGTCGCAACGTTGCGAACTTCAACCTCATTTATTTCTGCGGTAGTTCAGAAAAAAAACAAAAACGAATTCGATCGATGAACACTGGGTTACACAATTGAGTTATTTCGCCTTTCGCACTCGTTTTGATAAAGCGGCTTCGATTTTGCGGGACATCCATGATGCTTTGTCAACCTTCCGTTTTCAGAGATAGACTTTCATGAGTCTCTGAAGCAAGGTAAAATTTATATACTTTTTCGAGACTGCAGAGATAAATTTGTTCGTGCTACGACGAAAAATCTCGTCTCGTATACGTGCTCGAACGAAATCCGGTAGACATCGAAATTCGAGGAGATTTATCATGCCGTCGAAAGCCTGAAACACGACGGTGAATAAACGTTCTCTTTTGCCATTACCCAGGATCAGACTGCAGTCAGAAGAGCGAGCAGGGCTACTGGGAGTCGGTGCCTTACAATTTTTCACCCGAAGGCTCGGCCAGTCATTGCTCGGTCGTGTGGAAGGATTCCCTGTACGTCGTAGGGGGCGAGAGCTTTCATAAGACCAAGATGATCTACGTTTACGACTACAACGGCAATGTGTGGGAAACGCCTCGTATCGTCGGCCGAAGACCCGTTTCCCGTTACGCTCATTCGTGCGTACTCTTCGGCGACAAGATATACATGTACGGCGGTGTCGTACAAAACTCAACGGTCACCAATGAGATCTGGGCGTTCGATATATCGGCTAAAGTATGGGAGAACGTTACGGTTCGGGAAAATTGCAACAACAAAACTATGTGCGGTCCGTTGAAGGTAATTGTACGGACTTGAAGTTTGCATCTTTGCGACGCAACGAAATTTCTTTTTTGATCTTTTTATTTTCTCAAATCTATTATTTGACGAAATATTTTTTTTCATATTCGAATTCTGTGTTATCACAATAAAAATTTGTATAATTATTGAAGTATCTTAATTACGATTACAGTGAAGAAGAAATAGAGAAATTGAAAAATAATGATTTTCGTTGCGTCGCTACGTTGCGAACTTCAACCTCATGTAATTGTTTCGATCTTCTTTTCGCGTTTGTTAATTCCAAGCTTCTGGGTAGTCCCTTTGTAACGTTGACTCCAAACAGTTCTTTTCTAATGCTACTGTCTACCGACAAGGGCGCAGGGAAACTAGGGAAGAATTCTGATGGCAGCGATTTTTCAATGGTATCTCCATCGATGTTGCGCAACGCGTTGATTTTTTCAAAATTTTTATATCGATATTCAAAATGCGATGATCCGTTGGAAATCTGAAGATCAAAATGTAAAAACCGTTTGCTCGATTATAGCGGTTCAGTCCTTAAAATGATATTCGGGAAATTGGGATGATATATTTCGTTGCGATGTGAACTTCGTCATATTTTTGGCCAAGTTCCAGTCACGTTACAATTAGGAATTCAGTAGGATTGTCAGATCTCTGTGGCTGTCGCAGGCTCGAGAGGCCAGACATTCGTTACTGGCAGAAGCCACTGACACGGGCACACGAGCACGAACATAGCGATGCTTGGAAATCACTACCACCAGTTTGAGCGACTTACGTATCGTTCGTTGATTCGTGTTTCTCAGGTAGCCGGACACACCGCCAATCTTATACAGATACCCGGCAAGGATGAGAAGATGATCGTGATATTCGGGCATTCACCGCAATACGGTTATCTGAACACGGTGCAAGAATATTCGTTCGGTCATCGAAAATGGCAGATCGTAGAGACCGTGGGATTTCCGGTGAAGGGTGGATACGGTCACAGTTCAGCGTACGATCCACTGACCAACCGGATATACGTTTACGGCGGTTACGTTTTCGAGACGCAGAACACGCAAGTGTTGACGAATCGTATATACTCGTATAATCCGTTTTATCGAGAATGGAGATTATTGACGGCTGCACCGTCGGCACGTTTCTTTCATACGGGTGTATTCGTGACGGGGGGTTTGATGCTCGTGTTCGGTGGTAACACTCACAACGATACGTTCAATTCGCACGGTGCTCGATGTTACTCCGCGGACACGATATCCTACGACGTGACTTGCGACACGTGGCAACAATTTCCGATGCCCCGTCAAATGGCGAATTTGCCTCGATACGGACACAGCGCGACAGTCTTCGAAAAGTCGATGTACATATACGGTGGTTTTGACGGGCAAATGTTGGCCGATATGTTGCGATACACACCCGGGAATTGCGATTACTTGACGTCCCAGAATGACTGTCTCGTTTCGAAGAACGGTGTCAAGTGCGTGTGGGACAAACGGGAGGCTCGTTGTCTCGGGATAACTAACGTGTCGCGTAACGAGTTGGAAAACGACGACATCCACGACGGCACGTATATGAGATGCATCGATGAAACACCGCCACGCGGCATGACCTCCCACGAGGAACTCTGCAAACTCTTCACCTACTGTGCCGCCTGCGTGCAAACTTCCTACAATTGCGTTTGGTGCGGTGAAAATTGTTCCCACGAGATGTGCCCGCGCAACGCGAATTCACCACCTGCCGTTCGAGAGCTCGATCAGTGCGACAGCCAAATGGGCAACAACGAGTGCCTCCAGTTGCACACGTGTCACGCTTGCTCCTCCAATCCCAACTGCATATGGTCCTGGCCGAGCGGACCCGATCGTTGTCGCAAAGTCATCAAGATGAGAGACGTCAAAGTTACAAATACCACGATCGAAGCTCAACGTCTCACCATGGAAAGCCCCTGCCGGAGTCCCTGCGTCGAATTCACCTCCTGTCGCAACTGTACCGAATCCGATTGTATTTGGTGCCAGAACGAGGCCAAATGCGTCGACAAGAATGCCTACCCGGCTAGCTTCCCTTATGGACAGTGCCGAGGATGGACGACCAGCGACGCACGCTGCCGACCCACCGAAACCGGCAAAGAGTGGTGCAGCTTTTACTCCTCGTGCTCGAGCTGCCGATCCGATCCCGGTTGCGGATGGTGCGACGACGGCTCGGTCACAGGAAAAGGGAAATGCATGCCGGGCGGTGCACGGGGACCGAGCACTCGTTCACTCGATACTTGCCCACACGATCGATGGTACTTTACCAGTTGTCCGAGTGGGTATAATTATGATCTTCTTTTTCTAATTTTACCCTCCGTCGTTGCAATTTCGGAGATTTTCTGGGTTATCGAAGTCGCTCGGTTTTATCAACCTAGTACGATCGTTGGAAAATTGTCCTCACGATGCAGGCGAAACAATTACGAAAGATTGCTTTGAACGTTGTAGATAACGTATAAAATTCATTTGAAAAAGCATAAATGGCAATATGTAAAAAAACATCGATAGACCAAGGAGTCTATTTTTATTATACAGGGTTACTGGTAACTCGACGTATTCCTTGCAGGACGTCGTAGTAGGATGTAAATGCAACACATTAAGCCATCGAATGTTCTACCGAAATTCAGTAGTTTTTCAGTTCTTAAGATTTTTAGACTTTTTATGAAAAATCCCAGATTACATCATTTGAAACAAGCGTGAGTATTTTTTTTGCACTAGACAACATTTTTGATTAAGTAACGGCAAAAATTACAAAAAATTAAATGTTTGATTACTGATATTTGCCAAGGTTTTAGGCTTTTTGGACTCTTAATTACTAACAAAGATCTGCTACGTCATCAACTAGATAATAACAGAAATTTCAGTATAGTCGCTCAGTAGATAATTCTTTAATTGATTTCAAATGATGTAATCTGGGATTTTTCATAAAAAAACTAAAAATCTTAAGAACTCAAAAACTACTGAATTTCAGTAGAACATTTGATGGCTTAATTTGCTGCATTTTAACTCTACAATGATGTCCTGCAAGAAATACGTCGAGTTACCAGTAACCCTGGATAATCAATTAAAACTTGGAGGTTATACTTTTTAGATGTGACACTTCAGGCAGAAAAATAGTAGCACAGGGTGACGGCTAAAGTTGATAAATCGTCGATGGTGAATCAATTTTACCCAGTGTAACTACGGAGGGTTAAATAACACTTTTTTTCGATATTCGTAATTGGTGGTATATATTATTGGAATATTTTCGATTGTTAGTTTGTCAATGCAACGGCCACAGCCAGTGTCTTCCAAACAGCAGTGTATGCATTCAACCCTGTGCCAATCTGACCAATGGCACTCACTGTGAAAAATGCATTGCCGGATACTACGGAAGTCCCCTGAACGGTGCAACTTGCCAGCGTGAGTATCTTTCTGCAATATCCGTTGCGAGGCTTGATATTTACCAAGCTGGTATGGTAACGCGATAACTCTACGATTACAGTTTTCGCTTTTTCATTGATTTTTTCACTCGTCTCAAAGCTTCCTCGATGAATAAGCGAAGTGTATACAGTAACAATACTCGTGATTATGTTAAAGTTTGCAACATCGGAACGTACTGAAAATGTATTCTTCTCAATTGCTCCCCAAAAAAAAAACTATTCTTTAAGCTGTGAAAATCACTCAAACGTATTCTCGCCTTTTTGTTAGAGATCCGCGACCCCAATTTGCGGAATAAAAAGCTTTTAATTGAGGTGAAGAAATAAAGAAATAAAAGACTAAAAAAAGAAAATAGTCGATGCGTTTTAATTATGCAAAATGCACCGTATCGTTCGTATCAGGTATCCTACTGATGATGAACGTTTCCACGTTTAGCTTGTTCCTGCAACAATCAAGGAACCGAGTGCAACAGCGAGACTGGCAAGTGTTTCTGCACAACGAAAGGTATCATCGGTGATCACTGCGAGCGATGCGACATTGCCAATCTTTATCACGGAGATCCAACTAAGGGGTCGTGTTTTTGTAAGTACGCTTTTTTTTTGTTTATTCCAATGTCTATTATTAACCCTACAATGCATGATTTTTTTTATCTGTTTGGAAAAAAAATATTATGTGCTATTTTAGGCCTGGATATCGTAAAAAATAGTAAAAAAATTTGAAAACATAATAAAAATTTTTGAATAAAAAAAAAAAATTAAAAGTTCCACATCGGGAACGTTGATAAAAATCACTTAATCAACATCAAAATACAAACTAATTGAAAAAATACACTTACCTCGTAATAGTTGACAGTCCAACAAGAGTGTAGATATTTTTTTCTATTTCAAAATACAAAATACGTCAGCTTTATGAAATTTCAAACTTCGACAAGTAGAGAGTTTGGTGAAAAGACCGACGACTGCTCGCACCAAAACTTAATTCTTTCTACCTCTAACGACATCTACCTAAAATTATATGAACTAGGACACGAATGACTGCATTTAGTTTCCTCGTATTCTCAAAAGATGTCGCTACTCGTTACGAATTCGGAGTGAGACTAGATTTTGTCAGTTGTGCCACATGCGGCGCAATATGCAATGTAGGGTTAAACGGTCGTCGATGCAACTTCATCATTGGATCACAATTGGAAAGCCCAACGATTCGCCTCGTAGATCACGAATTGTTTTGAGACTATGCTAATGTTTCAGACGACCTCGTAATAGACTATCAATTCACGTTCAATCTCAGTAAGAAGGACGATAGCCACTACACAGCGATAAACTTCAAAAATTCACCTTCGAAACCGGACGTCGATGCTGAATTCTCGATCTACTGTTCGGTCCTAGCAAGGATGAACATAACGATAAAAAAAGCAAACAGTCCGGAGAAGCCACTGTTACTAGGTGCCAATTGTACCACTTATAAGCATCGCTTCAACAAAGCCGAGTACAATTTTGGTAGCGAGGATAACAATACTCTAACAACGTTTTACGTATACGTTTACGACTTCCGTACACCATTGTGGATACAAATCTCGTTTTCCCAGTACTCCAAGCTCAATCTTCAACAATTCTTCATCACGTTTTCCACGTAAGTATCAGCGACGTGTTCGCTGACAGATTCGCTCGTTGATCCAACTCTGATTCTGAATCTTAAGAAAAATCCATCCGCGGCTACATTCGTGTCTGGAGTGTTGTGACATAAGCTTTTTTTTGTTTTTTTGTTTTCTCGTTACGTCGCTCCGCTCAAATTCGAGTGTTTCTGTAGTCCTAAACCTCAGGCAGTACTAACTTGTAAACTAGAGATTACATGACACCGCCCAGGTGCTTCCTCGCTCTCCTCCTGGTCGCCGCCTTTTTGTGGAAGATCAAACAAAAGTACGACATGTACAGACGGCGTCAACGCCTCTTCGTTGAAATGGAACAAATGGCGAGTCGAGCGTTCAGCCAGGTATTGGTGGAGATCGAGAGGCGAGACGTTGCCTCGATCGATACGGAACGTACGGAGCCGGATTCCAATGGTTGTCGTAAAAAGAAAAAGGTTCGTTTATCTCTGCTATCATTGCCTCAATTTTTCTATACTTCCGGACGAAAAAGTCATTACCCGCGAAAAAGTGTCTTACATGATTTTGAATTTGTCGGAGAGCTATGAAAGAATTCAAGTATTTTCAAAATGTTGCATTTGATAGTGGATAAAAGTTTTGAAAAAATTTCAAACGCAATCAAATTTGATTTATCACTTCCCCCAAAATTTTGACATGACTTGCTAGGATTTGATATATTACTTTCACTTTTTTGCGCGTATATGCAAACGTTAACCTCCCTCACAGATAAAATTGATCGAACCATCAAATTTGGGTCTAAATATTTCACCGTCTCTGGTTTTTAATGGAACTGTCGAGATTGGATTATCCTACGCTTTTATCCCATAAAGCATCACGTCTAAGAAGCACCATCTCAAAGTGTGAAGTAGTTATATAAAAACTTTAAAAAGTTTCGATTATTTAAAAAAAAAAGTGTCCTTTTTGGGTATGATTTTTTTTCAACTGTAATGTTCGGTAGTTATTTTGTATCTACATCGGACAGACATTTTTTTAGTTTTATTTTTTATATAAATCTGATATACAATTACTTTTTTTTGCGATCGTTTTTCTGAAAACTAACTGGATGTAATCAAATTAGAGTAATTCAATTAGAGAATTCGTTGAAAAATAACCTCACTCTTAGTTTCCAGTATTTTAGAATAGGATTTTCCACCACGTCGTCTATTCTTCAATACCATGGGAAGTAATGGAAAATTGTGCATTATGATTGAAAAATGTTTTGGAGTTTTATTATAAACTGTATTTTTATATTTTGTGTTACAAATTTTTTTACGGTTTATTCGCGTATGAAAAAAATTACATTGTGAGAAAATTCACAATCCCTCGAGGCATGATTGCAATAAGAATAAATATAACTCAAGAAATCTGTGCTCACTTTCACACACGGGCTACGAATATATATTTATCTAGCGGAATTGAATAGCTAAGAATATTTGAGCTCCTCGACATTTGGGGCAGTCGCGAAGCGTGAATTCTCAAAAATGTTGCCGGTAATTATTAAGCATTCAATTGTGACTGGATTTCGATATCTTTAATGAGGATTCTCTTTTTAACAGCATGCATAACAAGAAAATGATTTTCTAACGATTGAAATTTCGACAGGACGTACCAAGTCCGATAGCACTGGAGCCGTGTTGCGGGAATCGCGCTGCTGTACTGTCGCTGCTAGTAAGACTTCCGACCGGCGGTGAGGCGTATACACCGACGGGTCAAGGAGCCGGTCTCGCGGTAGCCTCAGCCCTAGTCACATTGGGCAGTCCGAGAAGGCCTTCTCAGGAACTGACCACGAAAGATCCGAAAAAATCGCGAAAGTCCGCCAGTCAGCATCCAGACTCAACGTGCATTTAATGAACAATGCATACAAAACAAATCATGTTCGCAAGGTCAACATTTTATTTTAGATATTTCGTTATATTTTTTTCGTTCACCGTTTTTTTTTATACAATTCTGACTATCTCTGTGAGACTGGAGAGAGGTTTTCTGTTTTTTTTTTTTTTAATATCACGAAAGAGCGAACGGGGCGTCTCGATTGTCGTCGCGTGACGATTTTTCCTTGCCAATGTTACACGAATGTTCCGGGGTTAAAACGAGACCATTGTCTCAAACATTCGTCTATTCAGTTGTCGTGTTCCATTTTCTCATCTTCGTGAGACAAATAGTCGGTTGAAAACAACAACGATCAATTCGTGATCGATAGTTTGAACACTCGAGTTGTTGTCCATTTTTCTTGTATCTACGCGTCTCGGTAACCAATTACGAAGAGCGAATATTTTTCCTATCAATATTTAAAAAAACACAACAACAACACGTGCAACCGCTCAGCGTAATCAATTATTAGGATTCATCGATTTTATTTCGAAAAGGAAAAACTCGTGATATTCAGGAGATTTTAGGTTTGCGCGGGACTGATCGAAAATAAAATCGTTTATCTCGGGCCTCTCGTTTTTGGTCTCGGATATACATTATAGTTGTGCAAACAGATTGGTTGGACAAAACCAAAAAGTATTATCAAGAAATCGCGAAAAAAAAACAAACACATTGAGAAGAAAAAAAGGAGATTCGTGTTCATCGTGAAACGCATCGCTCATTCGTCAAAGCACCGACGATTCGTTTGTCACGCATTTTCTCCATGTTCGTCGTTGAACTTGAAAGATTCACGCGAATTCATTCATCATCGAGACTCGTACGATTCGTTTTTTTCCCTCGTCATTTCTGTATAAATATAAACGAGGGTAAAAGTTTTCGTTCCCGTAAATCGTTCGTCCTTGATAATTTTTCGTCAAGCGTGATCAAGCCCCGGACTGTTCTTTGGCTAAACTTATTTCGATTTTATCGATAACAGGAATTGTACAGTTTTGTATATACGTGTATTAGAAGTTTTTTTTAGAGAGGAAAAGAGGAAGAGCGAAAGAATGTAATGTATGTGTGTGTTTGATGCGGGAACGACGCGGCCAATGTCTGAAAGCGATTAGCAGCGCACCATCCTCTTACGGATAAACAATATCAGTGGAAACGTACTTGAAACAAAAAAAAAATATATATATATATAAAACAACGAAGTTGCTAGCTACGAGCAACGAGAGACTATCCCGAACAGCGTATTTTCTCGTCGCTCAGCTCATCGTTCAATCTTTGGTGGTTTTTCGACACGGCTTTCGATCCATTCTTCGTCCTTAATTTATCGATTATTTTTTTCTCCTCTAATCAGACATTACTCAGACGAAATCAGAGTTATTCATGCGCCATCAAAGCCTTTCGATTTACGAAATATTCTCATATCGATTTTTACGATCACCTCGATATCGTTCCGTTCGCATTGTTATGTCCAGATCATACCATGTTCGTTAAGACATCGGAAACATCTACTTACGTTCCAAATTCGAAGTAACGCCCTTTCCAGCTCACCTTTCAATCGTTTTTTACTTCGCTCTGAACGAGGAAACTCAAACTGGGCATCCCCTTGAGCTTTTCCTCGTTGAGAGCAGTAACAAGTTTGTAATTGAAAACTTGAGGATCGTGAATAATGATTGTAAAAAATGGTTTCACCGCTATTGGGAAAATAAGTAGTCGAATCGGTAGGGAAAAATGAATGGCAGAATCTTTCATGGCGACTGAACAAGATCTCGTGAAAGAAAAAGCAGTGTTGATAATCCGCTTCAGAACGCTAGCAACTTGCGAATTTTCGATACCAGGCACGAAATGTAAATAAGTATGTTGTGCCAGGAATCTTGGTTGTATTTTTATATATACGTGTGTGCATATATATGTATACACGCATACATATTACACGCGTGTATATAACTATTAAGAAAAAAAAAAGCTCTTCGTTCGAACGGCAATTAGAAAACTCAATGGTGATAATCAAAACTGAAGACGAAGAGTTGAACATAATAAGAGATGTACAGTAGCGCGAAAAATCGGCGTTATCCCAGGATAATTAAGACGGCGAAAGAATGAACGTGAGTGAAAGTTTAATTACGAGTTTTGAACAAATAAAATAGAGAAAAGAATGTCGATAGAAGCATATAGTTTTTTTTTTTCGTATTTTAGGATAAGCGAGGGTTCAATTCTAAATCAAGGTACTTGGAGGTTCAAAGGGCCTTGCGCGTAATGTTTAAGCTTCGAAGGGGTGACCGATTACGCTTTCGCGTGAAACGGTAGAAAGCAACGAGAGACCGAGCGAGGAAAAGAACGAAGTTAAACATCAGGGATAGAAACAACGAAACGCTCTATTTTCTCTCAGCGTTTCTTGCACGAAAGTACTGTCGTTCTTCCGTAGAATTCGACGATGAAGATTACACACTGATTCAAGTAGGAAAAAAGAAGGAAATTAAATAAAAACGAAAACGAAGATAGAAAGCATGAACAAAATGTATCAATTGCAAATGTATCAAGATTCGTTGAAACGACGATGTTTTAGCGCGAACCTCGTATTTATCCATGTGTCTGATTAATGACAATTTAACGAATGTGAATAATAATATTTATAATCGCTCGATTTAGGATAAGTAAAGTGCATTTCTTTCGAAAAATTTAATACTCGTACTTTTTATAACGCGTTGTATCGCCAGTTACGTGGAAGGAAGTTAGTCTTTGTAGTATTGTACGTACGAGAATTCTTGAGGGACATTGCGTATCTCATATTCCCATTTCGTAATTATCGTTTACTGTTTTTCGTTACCCTCATATATGTATATTTATATACGTATATGCGTATATACATACACAGGGTGACCGGAAATTCGACCTATTCCTTCAAAGGGGTTATAGTAGAGGTCATTTGCCAGAAAAAATGTCCCATCAACTGGGGGTCGAAAATTGATGGTTATTGAGATATTGATGTTTTTATGTTTTCTGAAGAATTTCCTGACTTTCCGCCTAAAATAAAAAATTATGAAAAAAATACGCTGTTATAAACAACGATTTTAAACTTTTCTGAGAGACCAAGAGTCGGCGATTATTTAAAAACAAATAGTGCATCCAAATTTTACATAATCTGAAAATTAAAAAGCCAATTTTCGACCCCCAGTTGATAGGACATTTTTTGTTGCAAATTACCTCTACTATGACCCCTTTGAAGCAATAGTTCGAATTTCCGGTCACCCTGTATACAGTCGTGGTCAAAAGTATCAGGGGTCGCGTTATTTTTCGATCCGGACTAAAAATCGAATATCTCTGCGAAAAAGACATTGCACACCAATTCACTAAGCAGTGTTTCGAAGCGGATAAATACAGTTTTATTTCGCTTTTTAATTTCTATTCTTACAATTTTCGCACTTTGTAAAATTGCACGCTGCATTTTCAAAACTGATAATTTCACCGTATAGCGACGAAGTCTTTGAAAGAGACATCACTAGCTTTCCTTCCGTTTTTGAATAAAAAAAACTTTACGACCTTTTCTGGACGTGTTATCAGATTTTTCTTAAAAAATGCAGGTTTCCGAGAATCTGGCATCGTGTGGCGTAACTTGATAGCTGTGAGATGGAGAATTTTTAGTCTAAGAAGTAAAAAGTTATATTTCGTTATTTTGGAGGCTCTGAATATTTTCGAGATCTATATCCCGATATCTCTTTGCATCCCTATTTTTCGTTAATGATCGACAAAAATGCAGATACAGAAAAATGTTGCGAAACAAATGTAAAAAAAAACAAGTGTCTCCGAAATAACAATATACGTCTTTTTACTCTTTCGACTAAATATTCCTTATAATTTTCAAGTTTCGCCGCACGATACCGGGTTTTCAAAAACCGGCCGTTTTTTTTTTAATTTAGAGCTCTGCAAGAAAAAATAGGGATTTTCAAAAACCGAGCTCGAGAAAGCGATGTTTTCTGGAACAAACTTGTCGCACTAAGTGACGACGTCACTATTTTCGAAAATCCAGTGTGCCATATTCCAACGTGCATAAATCGTGACGTATCAACATTTTCAAAATGACGAAACGTCTGCAAGAAAAATCGCAAAAATAAAATTTAACAAGTGAACCGAAGCTGGTTTCATTCGCTACGAAACCCCGTTTGGTAAATTGGTGTTCTGAATTTTGATCGTTGTGATATTTGATTTTGTACCCGGATAGAAAACTTATTGGATACCTGGTATTTTCGAGCAAAGCGGTGTATAGATATATACGTTTATGTATATAAATACTACGAGTTTTATCATCGTCTCCCGTTGCGGTAGGAGTCGTGACGTACCGAGAAAATGACAAAATAAAGAGAAATTGAGTTGTGCGGGTTCTATTAAATAGCAATACAAAATGATCGCTGGATCGAACCAGACGATAATTGGAATAAGGAATATTTCATCGCAGTTCTTCATCATACTTATTTGAAGGAAGATTCGTAAGCGTTCATAGTTATCTCAAAGTTGACTTAAAACCTCTTCGAGACAGCGTCGAATTTCGTCCAATCCGCGTAGACGTAAGGAACCGAATCCGATAGTACACGACCGTACAATCCCATTTATTTTCCAAACTAAATGAAAAACATTAACCAACCGAAAAAGTGCGTTCCGTATATGTGTAATTTTTTATCGATAGACGTGGACTTTCGTTCCATCTCAAATTTATTTTTCAACAGTAATTGTATAAACTGCGAAAGCGAAACGTCTTGTCATCAATTTAGAGATCGAGAGTGTATATATCAGGGTGTATCGAAATTAAAAAGGAATACCAAAATTTAGCTCTTCATCTCAAGACTGACGACGCATCGAAAAATTGCCCTCCCCCCTCCGACCGTTTTGATTTACCCAAAAAATTTGCCGTTCGCGAACTTGAAGCAAATAGCGACGAACGAATATTTTCTAAACTCATCGAACGTGTTCTCTCAGCTCATCACCGCAAGACGCGTCCGATTGATTCACGAGTGACCATTTATTTCTTTTTCGCCCGAGCTTTCGAGTTTGCTATCCACTGACGTCACACTTTCGAGCAATCGGTTAATTGGCGAAGCCAAAAGAACGTTCACGCGACGAACACGTATATTTAACGATAGATAGAACGTCGAATTTGAAAAATCGCTCGCGCGTACTTCGACCAAAAAAAACGTTAGCATTCGAAACATATTTTCATTAAATCGTGGGCTCAGCTCGATCTAGTCGTAAAAAAACAAATGATAAAGCTGGAATGTGGGTCAGTCGAAGCAGGGGGGGGGGGGGGGGGGCCTTTAATCCTTTGACCTTGCCGAAGGAACCCAATTCACGAATGAACAAATATTGACTAATGTCGTTTGACATGTAATTAAAAAAAAAAATAAAATAGAGAGAGCAAATGTAATTTTGTGCGAACATTGTTTCACGATCAAAATTGTGTCGTCCTTGTTATGCAATAGTATATATCCGCGAGTATCATTTTATGAGGCGTATATACATTCGAGTCCGAAGAGACGCGCCTCTTTTCGTTTAATTTCCTTTCTGAACACTGGTGAATGGCACATCCTTTTTTTTTGTTCTAGCTCTCTTAACAACATTTTTTTAAAAGCAAAAACTTACGAAAAAGAAAGAAAAAGGGAGGAGAATATCGCCCAGTCGTATTTTTGTCGGGGGAAAAAACGAGATGTAAAAACTCAGTGTAAATGTTGAATCGCTTGAGTGAATGTAATACTTGCGCGAATGGTGAAAAAAAAACGTTGTATTATAAAAATGAAGCGAATATTGTTTAAATAAAATTGATATATATATATACACACATACATACATACATATATGTATATAAACGATACTTTTCGATATGCGCGTTGTACCGTTCGTACGATGACGTGGGATCATCGAATTTGGATTGTGAACTGTTTTTAGCTGAGCAGTCAATTGAAAATACGTAGCAAGTTTAATCGATTTTTATGAGAATTGGAAAATCTTTTTTTCAGGCACGTACTGAAAACAAAAGAATCACGGTCGATCCCTACGAAAGATAGATAACAATTTTTTGCTCGATTGTTTTTCTTTTGCAGACTCGTACTGAATAAATGGTCCAGAACGTTTAAGATTTGTCCTTTGGATAATTCAAGTACGCGGTAAAGTTTAAAAAACTATCGCGATAACTGGATTATTGCGGTATAATTAATAGCCTCGGCGATTCTGATCATTAAACAGAAAAATAAAAACAGGGAATTCGAAGCTCGGTTTAAGGTATTAATGCATGGATCACGAATGATAAAAAAATAAGGAATTATAGTTCATGATAGAATACAGAATAGATAAATGAATGATTTTAGAATTTTCTACGAAATAAATTAGTAGTTACAAACATATGAATTTAACACATAATGATAGCAAATCACGGCTGGTGACTGCGCGCGGTACGATTCACGTTTCGAATTTTACGCGCGCTTACTAGTTGCGGGAAGGTCCGCGCGGCGGCAGCACTCGCGCTTCCTTCTGGGAACTCTTTGAACGTTAGTAATCGTGCGCTTGCCGGCATCGAAACGCATCGTTAACGCGAATTGAGTTTTCTATTATCTCGTAACATTTGCGAAACGCCGAAAAATCGTTATAATAATTTCGTCATCGGGATTGTAAAGTACAGTTTAACGAAAATAACCAAAGTTTATTCGCGAGGTCGTACATGCGCATTCGTTTGATCGCGTTTTCGAACATTCGAATCGGTAACGTGATCCTCTAATTTTCACGTGTCACCGCCTTGAAAATTTTATCTCTACGTACATCGAAATAATTTCCGGAAAACGTGTCTCACTCGACTTATCGGTAATTGTGTTTTTATCGCGCACCAAACGGCCGGAAATTACGGAAAAGACGCACGTAGTTTTGAAAGAGTAGTAGTAGACTGCGGTGATAATTGTTCGTCAGGATTGATCGGACAGCAACGCAAGGAAGCGATTAAACAGAACGAAGAAAACAAGGGAGCGTCAAGGAGGCTCGTTATCTGCCGATACCGAGAAGACAGTGTGACGCTAGGCAGAGGACCGAGACCATAATTCGCGCATGTTTTATCGCGTTACTTCGAAACGCTCCAATGACGGGTCTTAAACGGTAAGAAAACTTGTACGGAGATTTCAACGTTGATTCGCGAGGAATACAAGGAGCCATATTGAAAGCGAGCGATCGGTTCCGTGCAATATAGACCAAAAAAGATTTGGATTTTTTTCGATTCAACATGGCTGCCATCCGTTGCAGCGGAACTTGTTCAATTTTTGTTTTGATCGTGCTCCGGATTTTAACCTAGCTGTAAAATGTTGGAAACGTACCAAGACTTCAAAATGGTAAAATTTCGTTAAAAATGGAACACTACGGATGTCCAAATGAAAAATATTAGACCGGGCGTCGAAGTTGTCGTATTGTGAATTTCAGAAAAAAAAAACAATTTTAAATTATGCTCTCTTATAATTGATTCGCTTTTACATCGAAGTTAGTTATTTTTTTCGGCATAACCGTCAAACTGCCGATACGAGTTTTCGACGTAAACATGGTCGTGTTAGTCTTCAATAACATACCGCAACAAAGCCTGTCAATTTGTTCGTAACGTTACGTTCGAATTATCTCGTTGGGAGGGGAGAATGTGACTCTGAATCGAGCGAACGCGAACAGTGCGCGCTCTCAACAACGCTCGCTTCATCGTCTCCCCTCTCCACTCGAGCATAGTTTTAGGCTGCCGGGGTCGCGTTGCCATATTCCCTCCCTCGATCTCGCTCGCGACACGACGCAACGATCCTTCGCATACGTTACTTCTTTCGCACTCTCTCGTTCGTCGAAACCAGGCGTGCGCGTGCGCGTCCGCTTTCTCCCCACCACGCGACCCGTCGATTCGCTGTGTACCGGCGCACGTTGTTTCAAGGGACCGCGCAGCATTCGTTTTTCTCTTCCCGTCTCGCTTCGACTCGTCTCGATCGGCGTGCTGCGCGCTCACTTCCGTCGCTGCTCGTTGTCGGCGCAACTACCTGTTGTGACGTTTCAACGAGCAAAACGGCGCGTCGAAGGTTCGTGCTATCGTTTCGACCGAATACACACGAAATTAATGCAACCCGTCCGCGTGGTAAAATGCCTCCGCTCTCTGCGCGAGCGTCGCTAGACTATTGTGACAATGTCGAAACCGCGCGCACAGACATCGCTGATTCATCAATGATCTTACAATTTTATCAATTATGCATCGTTACAGTTTGATTTTATTTATCGATCTCAATCATACTAACCTATAATCGAAAAGATCGAGGGAATGCGGATATGGACGATACGGAATTAAGAAAGGTTTGAGGTTAGGAAAAATACGAGTCCTACGACTGAGGAAGATTCCGTTCGTGGTAAGGGTCCGTTTAAATTTCGAGTTTGTCGGATCAGATAATAACGATAATTTGAAAACTATCGTAAAGCATAGACTCCTAACCTTGATAATTAACGTTTTTTTGACGAATTTCTTGTATCGGTTTCTCATACAAAAATACGCATCAATTAGTCGTTGCCGCCATTTTGTTTTATATTCGTATCCGTGTGCATATAAAAAGTCAAAAACACTGATTTTTTTTTCACCCATACAAAGTAACGCGAGTTCTTTACGCTCCTCGACTAATTATTAGAAAACTTATGACGCGAAAGAGAAACAAACTCGTGCAGCTAGGTTGTATAACGTTCTCAGATGGATCACCTTCGACACATTCGTAGCAGTTTTCCGTAGCGTGTATGAAAAAAAAGCCGCCACCGACGATACAGTTACGTCGTCGGGAAAATAAATGAAGAAATCTTCATTTTGTTTGTGATGAAATTTGCCCGAGTCGATGGGAAGTTTTATGGTGAAGCATAAAGTGGAGAATCGTATATAGAATAGCCGCGCGGGGTCCTCGTGTTACTTTGTGTGTTGTGTTTCTCGGGAAGGGGCGAGGAGACAGTCGGGGGACTCTGCTGCCCGTCACGAGAGTGTATACCCGATAAAAGCGGCGAAAGGCCGCATGGCCGCTCGTGCGTGCCCCCACTGTATTCCCCTCGTTCTCTCTCAGTCTCTCTCTCTCTCTCTCACTCGCGGGCGTTCGCGTCTCTTTCCACGTCCCCTATCCATCTCGGTCTCACTCGTAGCCGTTTCACTCTCGTCACGCTCGTCTCGCTTCGCCCCACCCCTCTCGCCGTGGAACTTCGGGTTCTTCACGGGGGCAAGAGAGCGCTGCTCCGTTGAGCGCGCGGGCTCTCCTCTTATCGAGGACTTAGTCTAGCCCGGCGATCGCGGCCGTACAGCTGGATCTCGTGCGTCAGCGTCGATCGCTCTCAACCGTTTTTTGTTTCGCACAGAGAAAAAGAACGAAAAAAAACTCACACACACAAACGTGTATACATAGACGAAGAATTGTCACGGCGTTTCGAGCCGTTCGTTTTCATTCTCGCGTGTGCACGTTGAAAAGTGTAATTTCGAGGTTATTTGATCAAAAAAAAAAAAAAAAAAAACACGCGGGGGGCGGGGGGGGTGCGGAAAAAAGTTTTTTACGAATTCACCAGCAACGTTGGTAAACCGGCGAAGTGACGCAAAGTTATAAAAGTTGGCGCGCGTGTAGGAAGCGTCGTTAAAAACGTTGTGTACGAAACGCGCGTGTCTCTTTCTCCGTGTGTACCCGTGGAACGTTGAGCGCAAGCGCCGTTCGTTCGTACGAATACTTGGCGCGTTTCGTTTACACTCCGGTTGTACTTGCGATTATCAGCGAGGATGGCGCGTGTGGCGCATCCGTGATTGCGCGAAATCGCAAAAGCGAGAGAGATACGGTATAGGTGATGGTAGGTGCCGCGAAGAAAGGATTCAGTGACTGAAAGCATCGAGTGGTGAAAGGGCGGCGTGTCGGATCGCTCGGCGATGCAAGAGAGACGAAAGAGGGCGACGCGCACAAGGTGGACGGCCAAGTGACACCGAGTCGAAGTTGGTGTCGCCACTGTGGTGTCGCTGGCTCGACAGTGGTGGGGATTCGGGGGGCGCGTACGATTCCGAGTGTGTTGCCCCGTACCGTGTTTTTATTTTCTACGATACTCATCGAACGAAGAACGCGTGACCGCGTTGAAATTTCCTTTTTTTCCAATTGTACGATCCCGTACGAGATATTTAAATAAATATCGGACAATGATAAGTGAAAAGAAGAAAAGCTTCGAAATATAAAATAACCGTTGAAGTGCGCCAAAGTTGGGGGCTGCACGAGGACGAGCCGAGTTTCGATCGACGTATTTATTAAGTGTACCCGGTGTAGAAAAACACGAGGATTCACTTACCGCGCTTATTGACGAAAAAAAAACACCTAAACCTCCGAGAGAGAGAGAGAGAGAGAGACACATGTGCGCGTACGTTTCTCGAATTCTCGAGGGAAGGCTTCGCCTCTCAGATGTTTCCTACGAGGGGCCACAGGCTCGGACAGGCTTATCGTTGTCGCGATAAGATAATGGTGGTCGTTTCTCGTTTCGAATCGGCCTCGTTCGAAGGGTCGCGTTCACAATTTACTTTCGCTAAATTTGCCGAGGGCGCCGGTGGGGAAAAACGGCCGGAGGCTGGAAAAAAGGCGGGAAATTTACAAGTGAAGGATTGTCACTGAGCTGGCTTACCCTGCGGTGGATCTAGGGGGCTGTATGGAGGCCGGGGGGCTTCTGCCCCGTCAGCCCCCGCAAGGCCCCCCCGGCACCGGCGTCAACGTTTGCACGGGTGCCGCAGCCGGCGCGCAAGCTCACAACTTGAACTTGCAACAGCGCATCAACAATCAGTCACCCCTGCATCCGGTATTGGATTTGAATCCGTCCGTTGGACCCGGCCAACTCGGCCTCACCAATCATCAGCAATTGCAGTTGCAACAACAAATGGGACAAGCACCGGGAATGGGTGACGTCCTCACCCCTAAGAGGCAAGCGGTCGTTGATCGCCTCAGGAGACGTATCACCGGATATCGCAGACGTCAGACCGATTGTATACCCAGATTCGATCAGAGCTTCACCGGATTGTGCGAGCAGAACATTCAGGACACCCTCGTCCTCAAACAACGCTTCCTCGAGAGCAAGGCCAAACGGCAGGCCAAAAAGACCGACAAGAAGCAGAACGAGAACATCGGTTTGTCCAGCGTTCACGTGGTGAGTTTTTTTTTTTTTTTTCAAGCCCCCCTGTGTCGCCGTTTCGAACGAAGAATCGATCTACGTATAGAATCGAAGAACTCTTCGATGGTAGGCCAAAAAGATCGACGAGAAGCAGAACGAGAACATCGGTTCGTCCAGCGTTCACGTGGTGATTCCTTTTTTTTTTTATGGACTTGAAGTTCGCATCGTTACGACGCAACGAAATTAATTTTCTCATTTTTTTATTTCCTTAAATCTACTATTTGTCGATATATATTTTTTTTTCTATAAAAATTCTATGTTATCAGAATAAAGATTTGTATAATTATTGAGATAATTTAATTACGATTATATTGAAAAAGAAATAGAGAAATTAAAAAATAATGATTTCCGTTGCCTCGCAACGTTGCGAACTTCAACCTCATTTTTTTTAAGCCCCCCTTTGTCGCCATTTTGAACGAAGAAACGGTCTACGAAAAGAAATTTTTGTTTTTTTTTTTCTTACAAAAATCGTAACGAAAAGCTCTGAATAAATTTTTTGAGTCGCATGAAAAAATCGCGATGTTTCGGAAAATGAAGAAATGAAAATATTCGACAAAAAAAACAAGTTCGTTGCGTCGCAAGAACGACGCAGATTTCAAGCCCACGTAAGCTGAGGGTTCTTTGGAAGGGTTCGTTTGGGACAACGCGTGTGTGCCGCATCGAAAACTCGAGCGAAGTTGCCTCCGGGGCTAAACTCAAGAATTCAATGTTGGCGGACTCGGGACGACGGTGGGGCCGTTGAAACCATTATTTTTTTTCTTTCACTTTTGTTCGTTTTTCGCAATTGGATGACTATGGGAAAGAAAACGCCTTCCGGACATTCCTGAGATTGCGACTACGGAAATCTTACCGGTCATCGAATGTCACAACGTGATTTTTATAGTCGACCATCAGTGGGCGAAGATTTGACTCGAGCGATGTAGGAACCGAGCAGTTAATTTTGGAAGACTTAATTATCGGCGTTGTTGACTCGTTACGCGAGAACGATAGCTCGCAAACTTACAATTCGATCGAGAATAAATCAATTTTACATTTATAGTCGATCGTAAAGTTATGACGACTAATTCTCCGTAATTAAATTTACCGGTTATGGTTTCGATGGAGAGGGCGGGAGTTTGCATCGTTGTGAACGAACGAACGTTTTCTTCTTCTTTTTATTATTTTTATTATCGTAGAAAAAAAAAATAATCGCAGATTCGAAAAAAGCGTTAAACGAGAAAAACCTGTTTGCTTGATTTTCGTGGCTCGAGTTTAAACAAAAATGAATACAATTTTTGGGCATCGATCAATTTTTTGTGCCCTTCAAAGTATGGATTTGAAGTTCGCATCGTTGCGACGCAACGAAATTTATTTTCTCATTTTTTTATTTCCTTAAATCTATTATCTGGCGATATATTTTTTTTTCTATTTAAATTATTGAAAAAGAAATAGAGAAATTGAAAAATAATGATTTTCGTTGCCTCTCAACGTTGCGAACTTCAACCTCATTTCAAAGTTACAAACTTCTGGCTCATGAATGTAAACGGAAATGAAAAAGAAAGAGTAATAAAAAAAAGGATCGTCGTCGCTTTCGAAAGACAAGAATTTAGAAATGGACTTGAAGTTCGCATCGTTTTAAACGAAATTTATTTTCTCATTTTTTTATTTCCTTAAATCTATTATCTGGCGATATATATTTTTTTCTATTTAAATTCTACGTTATCACAATAAAGATTTGTATAATTATTGAGGTATTTTAATTACGATTATATTGAAAAAGAAATAGAGAAATTAAATTTCAACCTCATATTTAGAATGACCTTGACGTTAACGTCGTTGCGACGTAACGAAAGTGAATCGTTTCACTCTGCCACCATTTCTCAATTGTACGATTTTGCGAATCGCGAACGCGTTTACTGGCTTTTGTTTTGTTTGTCAGTTGCGAATGAGAACCACTGCGCCGGCCTGCTTTTCCCCGGCAGGGAACGCGCTCGGGCACGCACGAGACACCGTGGGTCGGGAGACTCTCGGTTTCTCGCACCCGGTCTCGAGCGAAGCGTCGGGGACGGAAGTGAGAATGGTGCATTGTAATCGGATAGGATTCTTACGGATTTTCGTAATATTTCCGAAGGATTCAAAAAACCGAGAGAAAAATGCAACGATAAACGTCAAAGCTAGAACCAATCGTTCACGTTTCTTTGGGACACGTAGAAAATCGACGTAACCTCACAAATTTTCGAAATCTGTCTTTTTCATCAGCGATTAAGTTTTCAATGAAAAAATCGAGCATCAGTGTTTGCGGAATTAAAAGATGCGGGCGTTGATGCTTTTTTTTTTACAAAAAATTTTTTTCTCCTTTAGAAATCGCGGTTTTTAAATTTCGGCTATTTTTGCACGCCACGTATCACGTGGTTTATTTTTTACTTCCACTTAAAGATATGTCGAAGACGTACCACGTGACACACGAGTGCGAGAGAGATAGTCGAAATTTTTTAATCGCAATTTCGCAAGGACGAAACATTTTTATCGTAAAATTCAATGAGTGATTTTTCAGTGAGTAGCGGATGATGAAACTGATCTTTAAAAAAAAAAAACCTCCGGTAGCGGATCCATTTTTCGTGAAATATAATATATTTACCACAAAATCAAACAAAATCTAATTTGTACACTGTTAAGTTACTTATGTGACTATATAAGTATGAAAGAGTTTTTTTATTGCATCAACTTTTGACATAAACTTTAAAACTGTTAAAACTTTTGACATAAAAACACTTTTTTTTGCTAAAAAAAGATGAGCAGTTTTTCAGAATCCTTGCAAAGAGCCCTCTTTGCAATTCGAATTCATTCAAATCTCACGAAATACGATAATGGAACGATTTATTTTTCCAATAGCTTATTTGGAGATTCAGTATCATAATTTGCGAAACAGAATTTGGAAAATAAAGAAAGTTGGAAGGTAAAAATGGATTGAAAGTTGATAATTGGAATATTTTCAACTTCTCTTTGAAATTTCTTTCCAACTTCTCATTTTATTTACGTCAACTCGTTTTTATTTCGCAAATTTATCGTAGATAACTAAGAATCTTAAAAAAATATATGCCTAATTTTCAATGCTCAAGTTTGTTAAAAAAAATGTTGGAAAAAAAAAATAATTTTGCTCTGTTTTTTAAAATTTATTCGTTTTTATTAACATCATAATAATTCATTTTGCAAATTGAATTTGCGAGTTTCTACTAACGATAAAAAATAATGAAAAAGTTGAAATTAATGTTAACATTGGAAACAATTTTAAAAAAAATTGGATCACGAAAAAGAATTAATTCAGGGTTTCAACGATGTTGTCAATTTGCGTAAAAGTGATTTTAGAAGAAAATTGGAATGCGCTTAGTGTTGCGCAGAAATGAATATGAGGTCAACAACAATGAGTTCGGTCCTCGAAGCTGACACGTATGTGCGATTCGTCGGTGCTCGCGAGGACGTTCCGTTCGCTCCTCCGAGCGGGCTCCACCGTGATCCTTCGTTTTCTTGTGTAACGAGAGAAGTAAAGGTCCGAGAGCGTATCCCTCCTCACCTTGGAGAGCGTTCAGGGATAATCGCTGAGTGCTGTAAACCGGAGACTGGCGTTTTATACGTGGAGCACTTCTCGTTATTCGTCTCATAATGCACAGTCCTCGTGACGTCGCTAAATTTTATTTTTTTCTTCTTCCTCTTCCTCGTCGTTCTCATTTCTTTCATCTTTCATTCCCGCTCGGCTCTCGCGGAATCGTCTTATCTTTCGAAGAGTCTCGGATCTTAGAAACGAAGCAACTGGCCCCCTTTACTGTTATTATTATTGCCGCTGTTGTTATGCTTTATTCACGTTGGATATATTCGAGGTGCGTACGTGAGCTGTCCGATCGCGAATGTAGAGAGGGAGCGAGAGAGAGAGAGAGAGAGAGAGAGAGCGGGAGAGAATAAAATTCTTGCCTATATATGTATATATATCATTCGGCAGTCTCATGGATGAGTAACAACTTGGAATTCTCTGAAATCCTTGATAGTCCAGAGAGAGAGAGAGAGGGAGCTCCAGAGACGCTTTTAAGAAGATAGGAGAAACGGCAAAATGTCCCCTTAAGGCCTTCCGGGACAGTCCAAAAATCGGGTTCAATTAAAAAAAATTTCGAAGTATTAAATAAGATGAAAAAAATGTTTCGATATTTATGCAACAAATTTCATCAAAGAAAAGTTTTTGTTCTAAAATAGGTATTGTCTAATGGCTGAACGTTTTTTAAATCATATTTCAAGATTTGTTTTTGTATTCATCATTGTTGAAATAATACTTAATGTTGAGAAAAATTCATTCATAGTTCAGAAAAAGTACGACACTATTGACGAGATTGAATTTTGTAATGTTGGAATACATCGAAAATGTTTATTTTTCAATTGCTGGAATTTATTTTGATAAATATTCTTTACGAAAGTCCCTCGATAATTTTTTTTTAGTCCATCGTTTGAATGTGAAGAATTTTTATGGAAAAAGATGTTGTAAAATATGAACAATAGAACGTTACAACGATTATTATGCAAGTATTAATTTCGATGTTCCGATTATTTTCAACCGGAAGTTGAATGCATTCAGAAATATAGCGCTCGAATTAAAAGGTGAAGTTGAATTTTCTTTTTTTTAACAATTTATGTTATAACCAATTTCGAAAAATCCAGTTTTCTAACGGCCCAACTTGGATGCCTGAGCAGCAAAACCGTAATGAATTAACTTCCGCTCGAAGATTTTGTTAACACGACGCGTTTCATTAGCGAAAATTCTTAACTTTGAACTAATGAACTTTGAGTTATGCAATTTTTTTACGAAAAAGATGCGAACGTTCGATAGAATTTCAATTTCGGTAAAAAATGCATAATCGATTTGTCGACATAATAAAAAAAACATGCCAAATACGAAAAATGAAATTATCGCATTACGATCGTACTTTCTCGACGACGGAGATGAACGGATCGAGATTTTTCGATTGAATACGAAGCAATCGCAGTTTGCTCGTCGTTCGCATCGTCATAATCAACAGCAGTCGATAGACGAGAGTCCGCTCGTCCCTGTCCCAATTTTCGAGCCTATCCCATAACTACAACTTGTCCATGTAGGTTTAAGTGCGATATACATGAACCGTTACAGTGACCGGTCGTCCTCCCCACAAGACCTCGATCTTTCGTATATCACTTTTGTTATATATGTATGTGGAAGCTGAAAGAAATGCCAGTAATTATGCAGATTGGTGACTTTTCTGAAAAAAACGATCGAATTTCTTCATGAGTTGCTTTCATTGGTCGCCACTATCGATATTTCGTCGCGGAAGGCTGAATTTTTCCATTAATACCATAAGTTATGGGGTTTTATAGTTTCCGTAAATATATAAGAAAATACGACATTTAAAAAAATTTCGATTCCTCTTGTTTGGGTTTAAAATACGACGTTTGGAAATACGACATTTTAAAATGTTGTATTTTCTTATCTATTTACGGAAACTTTAAAACCCCATAATTTATGGTATTAATGAAAAAATGCAGCCTTCCCCGACGAAATATTGATAGTGGTGACCAATGAAAGCAACTCGTGAAGAAATTCGATTGTTTTTCAAAAAATTCATCTTACCTGTTTAGGGAAACTTCAAAACCCCATAACTTATGGTATTATTGAGAAAAGTCAGCCTCCCTCGATAAAGATTCGTAATAAATATTTGCGTGATTTTTGAGGATCGAATCAGTCTAAAAGAAGTGTTTGGGTTGAAATGAAAAGCAATGAAAAACAAAATCATAAATGAAAAACAAACCCAAACAAAATTGAAATTGAATGGAAAACAATGAAAAAGAAAATTGAAACTTGAATTTCGCGTAAGGGAAAATATGCAATAATAATGTCTAAGCAATAATGATATTTTCACTAAAACTATGACTGAAATATTGACGTTTCCCGAACGAAAGAAATACGTTCTAAAGTCCTATAGACTGCTCTGACTGTATACGTTTTAAATGAAAAATGTTCTCCTTATGAGAAAATAAGGGGTGGGGTAGGAAACTCGAATTTCGATTGACCAGATAGGTCAAAATTTCGAATTTCAATAGTCCGAAACTAAAAATTCCGTAACGGTTTACGAAGTTTGTTTGGGTTTGTTTGGGTTCGACAGTCTGATTTCAAACCCTTGATTTTAAACAAACCCAAACAAAATCTAAAATCGATGAAATTTGTTGTTTCGGTAAATTCAAATTCGGAATTTTGAGCCTTCTGGTCAATCGAAGTTCGGGTTTCTTACCCCCCCCCCCCCCCCCTCAAAAATTAAGTACGCAGAATATAAAGAACGCAGTTCCAAGGTGTCGCGGGCATTCTGCTGTATCCAACACCTGGACGACGACCCTTCCGTTCGGGTCTTTAGGTATCCGATTTCTTGGCTCGAAGGAGTGTGACGATACGATTATTTCAGCTCCGTATATGTATGCGCGCCTATATTCGTCCGTGTGCATTCATATATCCAGAACTCTGCAAAATTACATCCGAGCAAGGCAACGCAAAGTAAACCGCAGGTGCATTATTTCGTGGAGTGTAGCATATATCATCCGTGTATGCGCGTAGAATATCATGTTTCAACGCAAATGTTAACTTTGATCGTTCATTCCCCTTTTTTTTTTGTTCACTCGGACAACAAAATTTGTCTACACTTGTTGCTTTTTCACTGCAATTAGTTCATGATCTTTCTCTTCGGATAAAATACTTCGAACGAAAAACTTAATTTTTTTATGTAAGTATACATAAATCAAAATCATTATAGCAATAAATAAATAATATTTAGAAATAAATAAATAATTTTATCGAAAGGAAAATCAGTGTGAAAATATTTGTTTCCCTCCGTCGATGCTTATTTTAATATCAGATGGGGTTGAACCTCGCATCTTCGGAATAGTACATAAATAAATGATTTGTCATTTCTTTGTAATCGAAAACTTCCTTAATAAAAAATCTTACATAAATTAATTCTTTTAGATTCCCTTTCGATCGGAAACTTCTTCAATAGAAAACACTTCACAAATAATAGTGTCTACATAAACGAATAAATTCTAATTTATTTAATTTCAATCGAAAATTTAATAAATTAAAAACACTCTGTAAATAAAATCTTCTTACTTTCTCTTCTATCTGTATTCAACTTCTCAACCCCTTTCGTCCATTTTTACTATGAAATTTCGCAAGCGATCATATTTATATCACAGCTTTTCGATGTCAATTTCGTTTAAATTAAAAAAACAAAATAAACGTTTGAAATAATAATTCTAAGATAACAATCATGAATGTCATCATAAAAAAAAATGCTTTTGAAAGAATTTGAATCTTCGGAAAACAAAAATTAATTCAATTTCAAACCCGCTGTCTCGATTTTTCCCCGAAATTGACCAAGCTCTTCCACTATCTTATCACAGATATCTAACATCCACGCAAAAAAAAAACCGTTTCGGATATCCGACAAAAAAAAAAACGAAAAAAAAAGCGAAATGAAAATCAACACAAAAAATCGTAATGCAAGCTCGCATAAATATTTGTTATTTAAAGCTTGCAACCACCGATGCAAGCTTCACCGTAATCATAAAAGGCGCCTGATAGATGGACTTGAAGTTCGCATCGTTGCGACGCAACGAAATTTATTTTCTCATTTTTTTATTTCCTTAAATCTATCATTTGGCGATATATTTTTTTTTTTCTATTTAAATTCTACGTTATCACAATAAAGATTTGTATAATTATTGAGATATTTTAAATACGATTTTATTGAAAAAGAAATAGAGACATTAAAAAATAATGATTTTCGTTGGCTCGCAACGTTGCGAACTTCAACCTCATCTTGATAGTGGGGATTCGAGAAATAAGTAGAGGAGGGGGGTGGATACAGCATGATTAAAGATTCCACAGTCGTTCGGGTGCGAGATGCCTCCAGCTCGTTGTCGGATTAGAAGCAGTTGTCGCGGTCGTGAGGGTGGTCGCGGGGTTGCGTCGGGGTAGGCGCCGGTCGATCGTTACGCAGACGCCCCCCCCCCCTCCCCCTCCTCCAGCATCGACCCTCCACTTTTCCTAGCCTCCTCTCCTCTCCTCTCTTTCTCGTACCTATACGCGAGTATTCGCGTGTGCTTGTCTTCATTTCTCGTCGAATCTCCACTTCGGTATACGTTGCACGTGGCTGCATCTATGCACTCGTACTGAAAATATACAACGGGCGCTAGACCCTCGAATTTACGTCAATGCTGAAACACGAACGACCGCGTAGGCTTCGACAGCCCACGCGACTCGACGTGACTCTTCGCGATGACGTCAGACCTCGGTTTCCCACATAAGTGAACCCAGAGTGCTGATGAAAGAAAATTTTCACCCAAACAAACCCAAACCCTCTTTGGAACGTTTCCGGACTTTTTCCACTTTTTTCGCGCAAAATTTGGGTGGGATAGAAAACCCGAATTTGGGTTGATCAGATGGCTCAAAATTCCGAATTTTTATAGTCAGGAACTATAAATTTCGTAAAGGTTTACGGAATTTGTTTGGGTTTGTTTGGGTTGGTTAGTTTAGTTTTTGAAACGATTTGAAACCCTTGATTTTAAACAAACCCAAATAAAGACAACAATTTACGAAATTTGTAGTTTTACCCAAACAAATTCAAACCCTCTTTGGAACGTTCCCGGACTTTTTCCACTTTTTTCGCGCAAAATTTGGATGGGATAGAAAACCCGAATTTGGGTTGACCAGATGGCTCAAAATTCCCAATTTTTATAGTCAGGAACTATAAATTTCGTAAAGGTTTACGAAATTTGTTTGGGTTTGTTTGGGTTCGTTAGTTTAGTTTTTTAAACGATTTGAAACC
>JAPYZJ010000150.1:0-134538 GCA_030522765.1 Ophioninae sp. B BG-2022a
TTTTGGCAGAATTTCAAAGTTGGACCATCGATTTTTGCCAATTTTTCCATACATACCCCTTTGCCTCTTTTTTTCCGATTTTTCAAGTGGACTTTCCAGGGAAACTATGCGAGATATCGATACGAATCCAACGCCATTATTTAAGTCAGGCAAAAACCTTTTCCAAACCCATCAAATAAATCTCCATAGCATATCAGAAGCTTACCCTACGACCTTTTGAAATTTCGTGATTTTCGAGATTTCGGAAAAGTGGCCGGGAAAGTCGAAAAATATTTTTTTCCGTTTTTAAACTCTTAAAAACGTCTAGGTAATCGGAAATTCTCCGCTAATTACGAATATGCCCGAGTTTTTGCCGAAAGTACAAAATTAGACTGGGGAAAATGGAAAAAAACATTTTTAGAATATTTCTTTGACATTTTTCCCCAGAATTGGCTGCATTTAAAAATTAATAATAATTCATACCTAAAAATAAATATATCCATCTCTCTCTCTCTCTCTCTGGTCGGGGCCAACGTTTTCCGGTCTCTCTGGATATTGATGTGTAGTCGAGTATGCAGATGAGCGTGAGAATGCAACTCGTACGTAACCAACGAACCGACGGGTCGCCTGGGTGGACGACGTTGCCCCGTTCGCACTTTGGATGCTGCGTAATTCCGTGTGCTCACATCGGGTCTCTCTCCGTTTATTTCGCGCGCGAACGGATCAACCGGAAATAAGTATGAGGCGGGCAATCAGCCTCTCTCGCGATCCGGACTCCCGTCAATTCATCCGCGAAAACTACACGCGTGTTTCCTGAATCGATAAACTTTGATTGATTCGCGATAGATCGGAACAATTTCCGTAGTAAACTGTTGATAAAGATCGATCGCGGTTATCTGAATATACCAAAAATCTGAAATTCCCTCATAAACGGTCGCCGATAAGATACGTCTTCAATATGAGCCAATGGGTCGAATCGATTAATTTTTTATTCGAATCGACCTATTTTTTTATTTTATTCAATTAATATTTAACTCAGCGGATCGATATTCATTTTTTACTCTTCCATTTTCCTCTCGTTTCGTCTTTGAATCCCTCTACATACCTTTTTGCCTTTTCCCTATGCCCTAAAAATAATGGGGTTTAAAAATAAAAATTATAATAATTTAATAAGGGAATAAAAATGTTGAATCTTGAAATGACATTTTTTTGAATACGAACATTCCCAGATAAATTGAAATGAACAATTTTCGAATCCGTGGTACTCGAAAAAATTTCAAAATCAAAAGTGTTTAAACTCGAAATATCCGAATCCGAATCCGAAACAGCGAATTACAAGAAATGTCGCATTTTTTTCGGCACATTGTCGAGGTTAAATTTATTAAAGGAGTATGTATATTAAATATACAAAAAGTATATGAATAAATAAATTATACGTTTTATTTATTTGTTCACTATCAAACATATAAATAAATAAATTAATATTTGTACCAAAATCAACCCACCAACAAATAAAAAATAAAAAAATAAACTAAATCATATTATTTATATCCGTATATTTATTTATTTACACTTATTAAATACCACAATTATCTAATTATAATACACTAATATAATACATATCACAATACATAAAAACGTACATATTTTCCAAATATTCCAAATTTATCTCTGACCATAAACATATTCACACCAATTATAAACATTATTTTTTTTCCTATCCTCATATCTTGTACATACACATTATATAAAAATAAATAAATAAAAAAGCTGCATAAAACCCTATACTTAATTGATTGATTGATCTTGATTCGTTGAAATAAAAACTCGATACGACGTCCCCGATCGAATATATTTGCTGGTATCTCATAAATTAAATGATCGCAACTGAATTACTTTGAACAGGTTTGTCCCGTCTCGGACGGTTATAAATAATTTGTTTGCCTCTTTACGTTACGTTCTTTTTTCTCCCCCCCCCCCCCCCTCGCCACTCTTTCTCGGCCTCCTCCCTCGAACGTTTCAGGCATTTTAATGCCGCGAGATTTTTTCCAATCATTTGCCTCGCTTCGGAATTATCGTTTTTTTATTTGTCGGTAGGAACGAGAGAGAGAGAGAGAGATGAACTCTCGAAGCTTCCTGAATTAAATGTACAACAAACTGCGAAGCTGGGTTCTCGTCGATATAGCTAAAAAGCAATAGAAATAACGTATATACGTATATGCAATGGCCATTGGAAAAGCGGACAGGAAAAGGGCGTGGAAAGGGACACTGTACAGTTCGATTCCCAGGCGATAGTCGAGAGGAGGGTGGAGATTGAGTGGCGGAAAGAAAACTACTTTACCAGCGTTGGACGTTGACTCGTTCGAAGATCGTGAAAGAATGGCTCTCGTGGAGCTTGCCAACCCCTTGACTCTATCGTAAATAAATCCAATTGGCTCGAATAAAATGTAGGAAACGAATCGTCCCAACGTTTCCTTTTTTCGTTTTTTCTTCTTTTTATTTTGTTTTTTTTTTTAATTCTTTTTGTTATTCTTTTTTTTAATTTTTTTTTGGTCGATGAGTCTCCAGCATTTTCAACGTTTATCCAATCACCCCCTCGTTGTCCTTCCTGGAAATTTCGATAATTCGATATGATTGTAAAGGTCCGGAGATTTTCACCACTCAGACAAATTGAGACCCTACCCCTCATGGTCAACGTGGAAAAAGCTAATCCGCAAATTTAGGGGTTGTAAAAAAAATGGGTTTTTATCGTACTGAAGGAAAAGTTAGGCCAAGTGGAATTATTTTTGGATTTTCTCGATGAGTCAACTGGAGTCTATTTTATTTTTGCACGAAAACCATCTTAAATGTAGAAGAGGCCATTTCGAATGTTTACAACGCTTCGAAATGTAAAACTACCCCATCACGTTAACCCCCCCCCCCCTCTATCTCAAAATGAGCTATTATTTTTAATTACCTAATCAGGAGTACAATTACGATTCCTCGACTTTGCCATTCTACGTTTTTTACAAAATAAACGAGGAGATCGATTATTATATGCCGTTTTACCGATCGTCAATCACACTCGTTTCTCGGGGCCAATTAATCTCGGAATCTCCGTCAACCCGGTTTGCACAGACGAGTTTTATGATTCCAGGAAGGGCGAACATAATTCGCAACAATAGGAACCTCGTTGAGGTAAGTCACGTTCCGAAGCTTCAACGAGGTCCGTTCTCCCTCTCTCTCGAGGTAATTACGTTCCCTCACGAAAGTCCTTTCGTAATGATACCACATCGCGAACGTGGAACGAGGTCATACGAGTTTTCGAATGATCGTACTCTACAATACGAACCAAAGGATACGTACATTTGTCGAGCTAATGCTCTCGTGATGCAAATCATTACGAGGAGTCAGAGAAGAGCTTGCAGTTGTTGACGAAAGAGCTCTGCGGAGGGTCCTCGATACTTAACGTTTCGATTCCCGAGCCAATCAGAAAAAAACAACAAAACCCAACAGCGTTGAAACGACTGATAGCTTCGATCCATTGGAAGCTGATGGAGCGTTGGAAAACATGTTTAAACGAAGAAATCAAAAGTTTAGACTTGTCAAATAACGATCTAATTGGGACTCACAACCGTCGACTGATCAACAAACTGGTTAATCGTCAACTTGCCTGATCTGGACTAAATTTCAATACATTTTCGGTCTATCGAGGGTAGTCGCCATTGTTTGGGTTGTTTAGATGTCTGGGGTCATCATTTTTAGGATATAATGAAAATGGAGTAAGCACAGACACTTGGGATCATTATTTTTAGGATACAATGAAAATGGAATAAGCACAGACACTTGGGATCAACATTTTTAGGATATAATGAAAATGGAGTAGGGATTGTTAGATATCCAAGATCCAACATCAATTCCAGTGTTACATCGTATTGGAGATTCGTTAATGGAGCTCCTCGTCATAGGTTCCTCAACAGGGACCTAATAATTTCACGTCCAAAATATCCGTCAATTGCCATGTCACATCCCATTGGGCTCTTAATGGAATTCCTCATCGTAAAGCAGTATTCCTAAAACTCCTACCATTATCTATCAATATTGATAGAAATTTCAATACAATCCATACACATTGATGGAACTCCCACCATAATCCAAGATAATTGATGGAACATCAACAATTCTTCATGAATATTGATAGATCTTTCAACACGATTCATAAACGTTGATAGAACTTCCAGCATAATCCATCAATATTGATAATACTGATGAATTATAGTACTTGATGGTACTTCTTCCACGATAAAGAACTATCATCAACTTATCCTCCAAAGTATCTTTCAGTACGCCAATAATTCGATTTCTCCATCAGCATTCTAGAACCCAAAACGTAAACCAAAACGTACTGAAAAGTAGGAACCCCAATAGTCTTCATTTCCCCAAAATCCTTTATTCAATTTTGGGCACTTTTGAGGCTACCAAACTTTCATGACATGAATGAAGCCCCAGAGTTTTTCAATGAGTTTGAAAATGGGGTATCCAGCGTTTGGCTGAAGAGCGGTCGTCATCGCCATCTCTCGCAGGATGAAAGAACGAAGCTACCCTCCGGAAGGTTTGCCCGATAAACCACGGCAGGGTTGACGGTGCGTGCGGCAGAGGCAGCAGCGGCGACCACCCTCGATGTCGACGCCGACGCTCTGCTCCCAAGATGGCCGCTCGGAATCGTTAAATGCTCAGGCGCAGTGTGTCCTCTGCGGGGGCGCAGAGAAGGCTGATTTTTACTATGGGGGTGGTGTTCACCGGAATGCCAGTGGGCAATGAAGCGGCGACGAAATCGTTCACTTCCCTTCAATATATAGATCACTCGATCGATTTCCTTTACGCAAATCACCAAAACAACTGAACAACTAAACAACAAATTTCAACCTAAACCTAATTTTCCCCTTCCCAACCACCAAATTCGTCAATTATCTTTTACAGAACTCTGATAACTTCTCTGAATAGCATTTGACAAAGTTGTCCTCTTACGAAACTGGAAAAATTTGGATTTGTCGAATTGCATTTTTGCAAATGATTTTTCTCGAAAGAGAAACTCTGATAAATTCAAACCCAAACGAACCCAAACCTTTAACATCATTTCTGCCGTTCTACGTCAAACCCAAACAAACTCTGATAACTTTTCTGAATAGTATTTGCCAAAGTCGTCCTCTTACGAAACTGGAAAAATTTGGATTTGACGAATTGCATTTTTGCAAATGATTTTTCTCGAAGGAGAAACTCTAATAAATTCAAACCCAAACAAACCCAAACCTTTAACATCATTTCTGCCATTCTACGTCAAACCCAAACAAACTCTGATAACTTTTCTGAATAGTATTTTCCAAAGTCGTCCTCTTACGAAACTGGAAAAATTTGGATTTGTCGAATTGCATTTTTGCAAATGATTTTTCTCAAAAGAGAAACTCTAATAAATTCAAACCCAAACAAACCCAAACAAGCTTTGATAACTTCTTAACGAGTAACCAATCCAAAAGAACACGATATGAACCACATAAAATCACCCCCAAAAAAAAAAACAAAAACCACGAATGTACCCAATTCGCTCAATGCAAAAAAAAATTCGACGAAAACCCCCAGATTTGAAGTTTCCAGCGACTGTTTTCCAGGATGACTATCAAACGGGAAAAAGACGACGAATGAAACGAGCAAAAGATAACGAATGATTAAAAAAAGGTTAATCTCGGGTTTATCGATGGAAATATATCTCGGTGTCCTCCGGGTCATCGACCTGGCACGCGACTCCGTTTATTGCGCGTTTACGCATCGGTGAGGGGTAATAAAAAAAAAGTGGTTACACGTATAGTGATATAGTTGGATGTGGGGAGCGCGTAGGAGGCGCACTTGCAGGAGTTCGTCGACCCGGGTCATGGTCGAGCGAGTAAATTCGGGTTCCCCGGAGGTAGGCATTAAGAGGAGGTAAACGAGCGAGAGTGTGACGCTGCTGGTATCGATCAAAGGAGAGTGGGAGCCAACAGGATGCGCATAAGGTGGAGGCGTGTATTCGCGGGCTTTTTCGGCGTTGCGCGCACGCATACGAACGTAAAACTGATAGTTAGGATTGGTGTGCGTTTTTTTATAAAAAAAAAAAAATTTTTTTTTTCGAGGTGAACGAACTCTACCGATCCACCTACGAAACCCATTGTTTTCCCATGCCTTTTCCTTCAATTTTACATTTCGCTCTACCATTATTATTTTTCCACGTGCAATTGCGTGTACTTTGCGGTAATACCCGTCAATACGACTTTACATGCCTCCTCATGAAAACCCTCGAGTTTTGCTCACTCGTCCGCGTAACCCACGACACATGTCGAAACGTTTTCTCTTCGACCAGCAGTGACGAGAGAGCACCCGGGATAACGCATTTACAAGTACACAATTGGATAAATCCCACCTGTGACCATCTAAAACACAACATATGACCGAGGCCAAAGACCTTCTTATTCAACCAATACTTTCCAGCTACGTTTACACATCGGCCAATGACCCTTGTTAACAAACCGAACCCTCTCGTATCACTCTTTTATTCAGAAAGATCGAAATGGAAAATAATGAAAAAATGGACCAAGAAAGTCTGGTCTAAAAAAAATTTTTGTTAAAACATGTAAACGAAATTCTATTTCGTTTAGAAGAAGACAAATCTTTCGAAAAATATCTGAACGATATTTTATTTCGTTTCCTAAATAAACCCAAACAAACCCAAACGAAATTCTATTTCGTTTAGAAACAGAAAAATCTTTAAAAAATAATTTAAACGAAATTCTATTTTGTTTAGAAGAAGACAAATGTAAAAAAAAAATCCGAACGAAATTCTATTTCGTTTTTCAAACAAACCCAAACGATATTCTATTTCGTTTAGAAAAAGAAAAATTGTTTTAAAAAAATCTAAACAAAATTCTATTTAGTCTAGATGTTTTTTAAATGATTTTTCATTTTTGCAGGAGCATTAATCCTGAATATATTACTGAATTATACGTTAAGCAACTTTCGTATCGAGTTTAGATTTACAAAAAGCTACTTATCTTTTTGGGTTTCAAGGTGACCAATTACGAAAAAATCTGTTAGGAATACGATCGAAAAAAAAAAATTGAATGAACATTCTTGGTCCCCCCAGCGATCGAATTACGATGCTCCCTCAATGGAGGAATGGAAGTAAAAAAAACTGACAACGTGACCGAAGTCGTTATCGTCAGCAATTAAGGTGAGCCGTTTTTTTTAATTCTTTTTTTGCAACGTCAAAGATTGCCAACGACGTATTTGTCGTTCGAATGATTCGTGCGACTCGCCAGCAAGTAGTGGAGCGTTTATCCTAACGGATAATTATTTTTCATCGCCGAAAGTTTGCCCTTCGTGTAACTAGAGTCGACCAGACCAAACACCTAAATTACGGGGTTCCGAACAACCCTCAATTCCGGAATATTCTTCGCAAATAGAATTCGTATTGATGGACTTTCCATGCCTCTGCTAGAAACCCCATAAAATGTAAAAAATATTGCAAAAAAACGAAAAACAAAACAAATTTTGCAAAAAATGACAGTTCAGAAAGAAAACGACGTTGGCTTCTCTTTCGGACCTGGGTAATCGAATTTTCGAACTTTTCGTCGTCGAGAACCAACAGTAGAAACGTTTGGGTTAAAGATCGCACTTTGCAATTTGAAAGATCGTCAAGCTTCAGAAAGCAGGGTTAGAATGATAATAAAATGCTACCAAGATAGAGTATTTATCCAATTGACGATTAAATTACGAAACTTTACAAAAAAACCTGTCCCTGATCGAAAAAAAAATTAATAAAGGGAATGCAAAACCCGATCACTTAGATTAATAATTTATATTTAAAAATTCCTTTGCAGTTTATTATATCTCTACAATTTGCTCACTTCATTATTATATTATATTTTTTTCGTATTGTTATTATCACACTAATAATAACACAAATAAAATAATAAATAAATTAAATACTATACGATAGTACTTAAAAATATAATAATGATATAATAAACTATCATATCGTATCAATTGAATAAATCAATTCAATAATAATAATAATAATAATAATAATAATCAGAAATTATATAATTGTGTTAATAACAAGAAAATAAAATACATAAATAAGATAATCAAAGGAAAAATGATTATGTCAATATTAAACAAATAATAATAAATAATATTAACGAAGAAATATATTTGCACAAACACACACACCCACAGCAGGTGCGACGAGAAGAATGAACCCCCCCATCCAAGAGCTTGCAACGATACTGGCTGCCAAAAGTTTCTCCTTTCTAATCTATTTTTTATACGAACTCGGCATGACGAACTCTCAAAGAAGTGCCGAGCGAATGCGCCCGCTTTGTCTCTTCATGAGTTATATCTGTATACGTGGATACGAAAATATTTTTGTATTCTCATGCTCGTATACGTACTCGGAATTCCCTTCGGCATTGCACGCGCTCTCGTAATTCATACCCACGCGGAAAAAAAAACCGCCAATTTGGCCAAAGCACATGATCCGCTCGGTGCACAAGCGCATGACTCTCTAGTCGCGTTTACAGGTGGTGGATGTACGCGGAGTGTTCACTGACAGGGTCGATGAACCTTCCACACGTACGTTGCAAAAACGACGCGGTTTTTCACTTGATTTAAACCGTCATCTATTTTTTCAATTTTTTTCCAAAATTTTACGAATTCTTTTCGAACCTCGGTCTATTTTTTATTTTTTATTTTTTACTGGACCGAACCGACCCTCGTCGATACGGAGGTCGCTAAACGCGAAAAATTTGTCGATTTTACGTTGAGGGTTTCAAAAAATTATTTTTGTTTTTTTTTCGTTTCGATAAACAACGCATATTTTTTTTTAATTCACTTTTTTCAGGACTTTTCGTTTTTTGTTAACTTACATTGTATTACTTTTCAACGAACGTGATGCAAGCACTTTTTTATAAAAAAATTGAATTCAAAATAAATAATGGCTTTGATAAAGGAGATTTGAAGAAAAAAAGGAAAAATTGTAGATAGAGTTAACGGTTTTAAATCGGAGTTAAAGGAAAATCATTATTGTTTTTTAATGCCATTTTTCAGAAGAAATTTCAAGAGTTTTCATTCTTGGATTGGGGTCTTAGGATTTCGATTTGGAAATATGATTTTTACTTTTTTATTGTTTTTACAAATTTTCTAAAACTGACAAATTTCGAAATTTAATGTCATATTTTTACTATTTGTATTAATTTTGCGAAAATTGATATTTTTTTATTCCTATTTACGAAAGAATGTCCGCGAAATATTTCACTAGAAAAATACTAAAAAATCAAATTTTTTTAAATTATAAAATTTCTGAACAATGGTATAAAAAAATAAAAATTATTTTGATCGTTTACGTTGAAAACCCGATCAAAGCTCTCGTCAAGCATGTGCTTCGAAATTCACGAACTCACCCGGAGTTTGCATTAAGGTCGCATTGTTGTGCCTCCTCTTATTATACGCACTTGAACCGCAACGCGGAACCGCGAAACACGAGGCTGTGGGCACGTGTGCAATCGCAAACCGACAGATTGCACAATTTTTTTTGTACGAGCCAGAGACCCGGCCCAGGACTTAGCCAGGCTTCTGCGGATGTTTGTCGACGTTATAACTTTTTGGCAATTCGAGCAGATCACGAATTAACGCTTTTGAAAAAAATATATATTTAATTAACTATTAAAAAAAAAATTATGAACTTTGCTTTCAATAATTAATATCCCAATTCCTTCTGAAATCCTCTCCTCTTTTCAAACTCAAAATTAAGTCCGCACAACTCAAAAACATTTCTCAAACGATATCTACAATTTTGCCGTTCGTAATAATTAGCAATTATTTCTAAAAAAAAACACGATCTTTTTCTAAAGCTAAATCAAAAAGAATTTCTAAGACTATAAAGTTTATTATAATTTAAAATTATTTATTTAATTATATAATTATTGATATGATATTATTACTTATTTTACAATAACTCATTATATGAAATATAATACTTATTACAAAATAATATTTACATTGTATAATAAATATGATATTATATAAGAACAATTTAATTACGCAATATTACAATATTTATTATATAATATTATTTAAAAAAAAACAATTTTTGTATATTATATCACTGCTGATACAACACAAATAAAATGACATTCAAAATTGTTTCTTCAATATTTCTATTAAATTATTAAATTCTCAAATACTTTTGTAATTACAAAACAAACAAAAATTCAATTTTAAACTGTTTTAACCAACTCGATGGAAAATTAGGAAAAATTGTAACGGTTCTTTGCGAACCACTTTGAGCTCGAAAAAAATTGATAAAAATTGAAAATTGCCAGGAAACGAGAGGCAAATGCGAATAATGTATCTTGAAAATTTGCATTATTCAGGATGGCTGGAAAGTTGGGGAAAACAAGCGGTCGCACTTCGAATCTCCATTATCCGGTGAGCTTAGCGGAATATTATACGCGGAATTTGGAAAATTCGCGTATACGTACTGCATGCAATTTTCTATTGAATAGCTACGCACGGAATGGGAGGAGAAAATTGCCTTTATAGATTGCAGCTGCGTGTGACTTTGTTCTCAAAGGCCGAAAGTTATTTACTCGTTGCTCACTGCGCGCGCGCGCGAATCGTGCTGAACCTCGTGTATTTTAATGGCAAACTTTAATATTAGACATTACATTACGCGGGTCCGCATCGACACTAAACGGCATATAAATTTATGCCCGCGCAGTTTTCCATAATATATACCCGGGTATAACCTATATTAATGCCGTAATAACACTATCTGATAAAACCGTACATATGTGTACAGGTATGTATAGGGTGACAATTATAAAACGATAATATCACTTCTAGGAACTCAAACAAACCCAAACCAAAATTTCGAAACCAAAAAACATTTTTGGGCTGAGATTTCGCAACCGAGATATATTTTTGGTCTGAGATTTCGCGACCGAGAAATATTTTTGGGCTAAGAAAATTCCCCAGAGACGATAGAACGTTTAAAAAAATTAATAAAATAAAAAACAAAATTCTGAGTCCAATGGAATCACGATAATTCAATTACGAAAGAAAAAGGATAATTCAATTAAGAATAACAATTTTTTTAATGAGTTTGGAAAAGTCCAGTTTTTCCAAAATGGAATTCATATTTTTAAATTTGTTTTTCTTAAATTATATTCGTCCTACTGTGCCTGAGAGACGATTCAGAATTATTAAATAAACATATAAAATCGCTTGATTTTTCGGTAAAAAACATGTTATTACTTTTATTCCTTTTATTGCATACAAATAAAATATTTAAAAAAAAAAAAGCGATTTTAATAAAACCTTGAATATTAACGTTTGCTTACAAGTTAAGTTTTTTATATTTATATTACCTATACTATATATCTATATCATATAAAATTGAATTTATTTTTTCAAAATCATATTTCGAAAAAATACATGAAAAGCTGTATATTTGTATTAATATTTTTATTATATTTTTATATTCTTTTACAAAATTCACGAAATATTAATACGTATGCGCGTGGTTTCTCTATTGTAAGCAGGAGGGGAAGACTGTAATAACGCGTGAAATACAATATCGCTCGATCGAGAAATCCACGTGCTGGAAGCGACCCGAAAACTCGTGGCATAGTTGCATACGCGAGAACAGTTATATAGCCATCGGTGTCAGCTCCATAAATTTTCATTTAACGCGATGACCCAGCCAGTCCTCGCCTTTGCCATTCAGTCAATAATTCAACGGGATAAAATGAGAATAGCAAATGAACTTGACAGTGTCAGATCCGATTGGATATTTCGGTCGTTCCTGGCCTGAATTCGACAGAATCGATGAAAGATTTCCCTATTCCTTATGACCCTTCATTTTCGTGGGCTTGAAATTCTTCCTTACATTTTTTGCGAATTTATTCGTTGAAAAAAGCAAAAGGAAGGAGGGCACAGGGAAACTGAGAAAAACTCCTAACCTTTTGCTGTATTTGAATAACTAACGCTACGAAATAGAAATTTGTTAAGTTTCTGATGAACTTAGCTGAATGAATTTTAGATGAAGTTTAGAACGAAGCTTCACCTTAGAATGAGCTTAGATGAAGCTTAGAATGAGCTTTAGAACGTAATCTAACTTCGATTTTCAGAACCTTCGAAGTGCGTAAAATAGAGAAAAAAGCAAGAAGGAAAATGTTTACACGAGGGCACAGGGAAACTGAAAAAAACTGCGAACCTTTTGCTGTATTTGAGTTTAGACTGACTAAAATTTAATCGAAGCCCCGAAATACTGCGAAGCGGTCACTCATCCAAGTACTGATCTAATCCAAAGCTCCAATAAATCTCATTTTTTGAGAGATTACGTTTTTCAATCCAGATTTGGAATTTCATAATTAGAAAATCGACAATTTTATTCACCACCTTCGGAGCAGTTTTCTGAGATGCTACTCTTTTATTATTGACAAAAGAAATCGATGTCTCGCGGTCTGACCCAAAAAGGACGTTGCCAATAATTGAAAACTACGTGTCGCTCGAACGTCACAAAATATTCATCGGTGCGAATTTAGCTCGAAATATTCGTCAAACGAGGTCGATTGACGATCTCAAATGCAAAATAGAAAATCAGTTTCCTCCAGTTTCCTACTTTACAATTCTCATAAATTTTCATTTGATGAATGAAAAAATTAATAATAATTTCATAAAAAAATAAAAAATAAAAATAAATCATCAATGTATTCTTTTTATTCTTAATTTTAGCAAAAAGAAAGATCTTTTTCTCGTCCTGGATCGTCGAATGTCCAAAACTAGACCTTTGGATCTCGTCAAACGAGGTCGATTGACGAATTGGAGGTCCCAAATGCAAAATAGAAAATCAGTTTCCTCCAGTTTCCTACTTTACAGTTTTCACGAATTTTTATTTCATGAATGAAAAAATGAATAATAATTTCATTAAAAAATTAATAATAAAAAAAAACCATAAATATATCATTTTTATTTTTAATTTTAGCAAAAAAAAGATCTTTTTCTCGTCCTGGATCGTCGAATGTCGAAAACCAGTCCTTCGGATCTACTACCACCCAAATAGTTCCTTTTTCGTTGATACTTCGTAGCGGCTCATTTTTCATTCATACTTTGTATCGGTTCCTAATATCGCATGTTCTTTCCTTGCGGGATGAAGTCACGAGATTCCTGAACGGGTCCTCGTTTGTCGAAAGTTAATCTCCCAGAAGCCAATAGTTATACCCAATCTCGTTGTCTTTTTATATTCGTTTCTCTTATCGTCAATTGGAAGAGGATTGTGCAAAGTCAAAAGCTACTGAGTCGAAAGATGTTCGAGATTTTCGAAACTCATAAATTTGGATCCTCGTCGTTTCGTCGATCACCTGGACGCCTCCAAGGGCTTATTAGAGAGACAGAAACACGACGAGACGTTTCAGAGTGAGAAGAAGAATGATTTGAATGGTGAAGGATTGGAGAATACGAGGTTTTTTTGGGGGGGGGGGGGGGGGGGCAGGCGGTAAACCGCAATAAGAATAGTGATTCTTGGACCGGATATCCCCAATGCGAAACCCAGCACATCGAGTCTCACCTTCCCTCTCGTTTCATTTATTTCTTCTCGTTAACCTCATCTCCCTTTACCCGGTTGTATTCTTCGTCTCCAGCGACGAGATTCTTCAGTTGCTTCGAACGGTTTCGCAGGAAACGCTTAGAATTTCTCGAGAATGATTGCCCCCTGGGATTCTTGAAAAAACATTGGGCCTGAAATGGAGAAAGGGGAGAATAATAATAATAATTTTAAAAAAGCAAAAAAAAAAAAAAAGATTAAAAAATGAAAGAACGACCACGCATCGACAATGTGGGTTACCTGGTGGAGTTCCTTTGAAGGGGGCGAAGAGAACGATTTGGCACGTCCGCTTCAACTGATAAGCCATTCGACGACCGGCAGACTCTTGACCGGTTTACCAGAGGACTTATCGAAACCGGACGTTCAGATTCCTTTTTTACTCATTGTCAAACGGTTTCTTTTCAACGGGCTTCGACGAGTTCGTCGTTACAAAAAAATAACACGAAAGAAAAAAATATAAAAAAGAAAAAAAAAAGAGAAAAAAAAGGAAAAAAAAAGAAGCGAGCTGTTTCAACAGTTTGGAAGGGTGCATTGGCTTGTTCAGGCACGTTTTCTTGCTTGTTATTCAAATGAACACGCTTCGGGCGTGCACCTGTCGTTTATTTCAAAAATTTTTGTTCAGTCCCCCGATTCTTCGTACCATTCAGGAATTCCAACTTCCAGCCTGAAACTTTTACCTTCACGTTGAATATTATTCATTATTCAATAGTTTAATGAAACTTCACCTTGACCCCTTCGAACGATTCTTTACTCAAGTCCATCAGGATTCTTGACTTCTGGGGAAAGTCTGGGGGAAAAAAGTCCCTTGGATTAGGGACTTTTAGAGGAATCATTAAAACGTAGTTAACATTTTGATGGAAAATACACGAACTTCCGGAATTTTTTATTGGTACAAAATATAGACTTTGGAAAATGGGTTTTAACGTGTGTTATATTTTTATCAACGGTGAGTAAAAATCGATGCTTTTATTTTAAAAAATGTCAAAAAATATGAGTGATCTTTATTATTATTTTTGTAATTTTTATTTTGGGAGATAAAATAAATACAATTTATTGTATTTTATTTTAAATATTTTTAAATTTTCTATATTTTTATTTTGTATTCTATTTCTATATTTTTTTCTATATTTATATTTATTTATTTAATTTTATTCCAAATTTATATAATATTTTTTTCTATTTCTATCTTCATTCTATATTCTATATTTTTTTATTTTTATTGTTTTAGTAATGCAAATATGATTTTCTGGCAAAACGATTGCAAAAGGGCCGGACCCTTAACTTATGACGGTGAACATCCTCAGGGTATATCAGAAGCTGCAAAGAACAGCAAACAAAGATGGAAGCGAGTACGAGGACATTTCGTGTTTAGATATTGGGGTGGTTGGGTAGGAAACACGAACTTCAATTGACCAGAAGGCTCAAAATTCCGAAACTACAAATTTCCCAAAGGTCATACCAGTAAAACCCCAAAATTTATTTGGGTTTGTTTGGGTTCGTTGGTTTGATTAAAAACCCTTGATTTCGATCAAAAAAAAACCCAAAAATTTACAAAATTTGTAGTTTCGGAATATTCAAATTCGGGATTTTGAGCTTTCTGGTCATTGGAAGTTCGGGTTTCCTACCCCATCCTATATTGGGTCCGAAGGGCTTGAAGGTCAATGTTTCGATCGCGAGGGCGAAATGCCCTTTTCGAGAAATTTCGATCTCACGATCGTCGAAACCTTCGGGAAACGATTCGTCTTCGTTGAGATTCTGGAGTTCCAGAAGGGAACCTAGATCCTCTCTCGGAGTACAGTCAGGCATCGAAAAGGGCTCAGAGGGCGTAGGGCCTCGAGGAAGGACCGGAACACTCTTGGATCATGCCACGTCTCTTTGCTTGGTTTCTCCGCGCCTGGAGCCTCGTATCAAATCTCTCGGTGCACGGGAAGCGGTCGGCAAAGCGTGAGCAGCGGTAGAGAGGGCGTACACAACGCCGATATATCCCTCTTATCTTAACCACACTCCCGCGTCTCTCTCTCTCTTTCTTTCCCTCTCGCGGCCTCTGCATTCTGCTGCGAACGAAAATGAAACTCTCGCTCGAATAATCGCTAAACTGATATTCCCCATGTCACGAACGCTCCGCCATTTATTTTATAAATTATAACCCTCGTATGAAACACACACACGTTAATAAACTCCGTTTTGTAGTCCCGATTCGATGTATAACTGTATTTTTATTTACAGTTTTTATTTATGTATAACTGCATTTTTATTACATTTTTGTATATTTGTATATTTTTATTTTTTGCATATTATTGTTTTAATAATAATAATAATAATAATAATAATAGAGTTTTATTTGCATAACTGGGTTACAAGTCTTTTTACAAATTCTTCCTTACAATTATTCCTTATCTCTAACTTAAAAATAAAATGCTGATCGATCTGCTCTTCTTTTTTTTTTAATTATTATTATGGTTGCACATTTTTGGTCGTATCCTTATTTTTTCAATTCATTACGTTTACTACGTTAAAAATTTTTTTTTTTTCTTTAAAATGTGGTCTGTTAACAATTACTATTGATATTTATTTTTATCAGTAAAAATACATGTATTATTATTATTATGTTCACACTGCTTTCACAATTCTCGGAAAGCAGTGTGAACATAATAATAATAATACATGTATTTTTACTGATAAAAATAAATATCTGATAATAATAAATAAATATACTGGTAAAAATACTGATACTAAAAACTGATAATAATAAATAAATATACTGATAAAAATAAATAAATAAAAATAAATAAAATTATTATTATTATTACTATTGCATAATTTGTTTAAATATTAATATCATTGTAGGGAATTTTTATTAACATTATTATGACTATTATTATTAGTATTGCATATTTTTGTTTCACTGATACGCTCAGTTCCTCATTAGAGAAAAAGGATTCCGAATTCTTAGGGTTAAGGAAGTGAGGTTAAGCGAGAGAAACTAGGAATACAAAAAAAGGCTTTGTTGGACGTCGAATCAAGGACCAAATCGGGTGCAGTAAATACGAGAATACGATCCAAGAATTCGTTGGCGATTGCTGGTGTTGCACAGTAGCAGAGGAGGTACGTGCCGAGAGTCACTGATAAGGAACTCGGCTGAGCTGCTAGGCCGGAAATATATGTATTTTCTATCTCTGTTTACCGAGGTTCTTTCACTCGGTGAAGACTCACAGTAGCTGCTTCAGTGACACATACAAAGAGCTTTGTTCATAAAATAAGGTGACTTTTTATTGTTTCTCGAAAAATATTTGTTTATTCATTAATATCCATTTCCAATGAACTAAACAAACCCAAACAAGCCCAAACAAACCAAAATAAACCACAGAAATAAAAAAAAACCCAAACAATATAAAAACCAAACAACCTAATACAAAAAAAACCAAACAATATACAAACCAAACAAACCCAAAAAAAACATAAACAAACCCAAACAATAATGTTTTGGCGTGTGATATTTTGTCGTCTGATATTTCGTCGATGATCCTTTGTCGTGTGATATTATTTCATGCTACCGTTGCGAAAATGTGCACCAACGTAACAAACAAAATTGAAAATTGAATTTACGTAGCGAAATTTCGGAAAGCCGCTTTTTTGTTAAATTAACTTCGCACACGAAACACTTTGGAGTTTAGAAACGAAACGACGATTATAACGACGAATAAATCGTCTAGAAATACACGCAGTCGAATCTTATTATCGTATTTCTAATTGCGGGTGTAACAGTTGACGACGAGCGAACGTTAAACGCGAAGCGAAAGAGGCTTTACGATTTTCCATAAATCCCATTCGGGCCCACCGATAATCGTTATTTCCCAGGCTAATAACAGAGAACCGTAATTAGCGAGAGGACACGAGACACACGCCAACCAAGAATTTCTCATTTATTGCGCCAGCAAATTATTTCCCATTAAGCTCCGGCAACGATATTCGTCACGCGTTTTCGTCCCATTTTCGTCTTGACGATATGCAACCGCACGAGGAACGGGCTTGGTGAAAATGACGAAACTTGTCGAAGCTGGAAAAGCATTGCTCGAGCTAGGACCCTTTGGTGATTATTAGCCTTTTTCTTTAATTTCCCAGCTTTCCAAAAAGAGGTTTCGTGTGGAATGAAACGCTGAGGAAAGTGGGATCAAAATGATGCTATTTCGCAGAGCTCAGTGATGAAATATCCTTTTTTTTTAACGGAAATGTGAAGAATTGGGATTTCGATAACTCGATGGGTTTTTTCGAATTTTTTAATTGTGAAATCGTTTGGATGACGAGGTTGAAATTTTAGGTGAAGTTGATACATGGTCCTGGAAAGTTGTAGTTTTTTTTTCGTCGAGAAATATTGATAAACCGTGAAGCTAGTAATATTTGAACAAAGAGGTGTACTGTATGAAAAATACGGTTGGAAATCAAACCATTCTTCAATATTCCCGATTTTTTAGTGATGGAATCGTTCGGATTGCGAGGTTGGAATTTTGCCTGTAGTCGATACGTGGTCCAGTCAACCATGAGGTTTTTTTTCGCTCCGAAATATTGATAAACCGTGAAGTTATTAATATTTGAACAAAGAGGCACTGTTTCTGAATGGAAAATACCAAACACTCAATATCCATTGATTTTTCCGGTGACAGCAGATTAATTCACCGTTACAATAAATCCTTCACTGTTTCATAAATCGACTGAACCTTTTTATCACACAAAACTGTTTATAACTAAGAAAACAATTGACTGAAAAAAATGCTAAAATAATTCCTACATTATTCCATCAATTCCAATCCATTCCAAAATTTTCAAGAATTCCGTCTATTTTTTTCTACCCGTCCACCTTAATTTCTAAATTACAAAACTGGCAAAAACACATCGTTCTCCAAACCTACTAATCCGGAAATCGAAAAGTCACGAAATCCAAGGAAACGATCAAGAGAAAACTTCGAGGTTACAAAAATCATATCCCAAAGATATACATCTAGTTCTTTTCATCGGGCCCGTACTTTCTACATTCAGAACTATTAAAAAAAAAACTTCCATACAATATAAGGCCCGAAGAATAGTGGGCCGGATCCAAAAGTCGGGATAGAGGATCTGAGGGTTCTTTTTCGAGAGTTACTAGAAAGAGAGATAAAGAAAGAGAGAAAGAGAGAGGGCTGGACTTAGAAGGGAATCTTGGGCACCCGTGAATTGCCGGTTGTGTGCGGGTCTTCCCCTCTTTTTGTTCTTCCCTTTTTTTTTTCTTTTTTTTCTTCTTCTTCCCTCTTTTTTTCATTTTTTTCTTTTTCCCTCTTTTTTTCCTTTGGTTTCTCGGTGGTATCCCCAAGCCCGTGGAATCTCATTCGTATCGTCGAGAAAAAGACCGAAGCCTCGTATAGGTTCGAAACGCGACGCGTTCAAGCTCAAGATACTTCGAGATTGAGAGTCTTGACCCGTTGGCCTCGCCCCCTCCCCTCCTCCCATGATTCTATAGGAAAGAGAAGAAATAAAACGAAAAATACGAGGGAAAAAAAAAATTTAAGAAACGGCCACAAACAGTCGAAGCGAGATACCGAATTCCTGAAGTGAACGAAGAGTGCCAAGGATTAGAAGCCCCTTTCTGTGTGGAGTGGTCAGGAACGAGCTTCGAGATATATCCCGAGAAATCGGCTTCGATCTACCCAGATGTCCGAGTAGTCACTCGGCACATCTACCCCAAGTCCGGGCTAGTTTCGAGACCTTGAAACTAGATTCACGTTGGTAACGTTTGTTAACTTCGATGGAAACGTTTGGCCTCCACGAATGCACTCGGACAGCTAAAGCTTGAAGAATGAAGCTGGTGAAACGCCTGAGAGAAAAAAAAGTCGTTGGGTATAGAATTGATGACGTTGGGATCCGTGATCTCTTAATTTATACTGAATTCACGAATTAGTTCAAAAAATCGATAAAACTGTTGAAGATTTGAGACCAATCTTAGTTAAAATTAGTTAAAGTTAGTTAATTAAAAATTAAAGGAAAATATAAGTTTTTTATAGAATTATGATACACGATTTTTTTTTTATTTTTCACGTGATATAATTGAGTAGTTGGGAATTTTCAAAAGGCAGCTTTTGCAGGTTTTGAATGTTACAGAGCAAATACGATGAAATTTATTAACAAATAAGTTGACTCGTTAAATAAACCTACTCGTAAAGCTAAATTGGTAAGATACGACCTGAACTTGTAAATCCACGATTCCCCATTTTGGACTAACTTTTTGATGGTCCTTTTAGTACTAGCTCGAGTAAAACTATTGGAGAGCCAATAGAACATACGAGAATCAATATTCGTGAATAATTGAAACGATCAGTTCCACGTGACAGGTGCAAGTACTTTCATAACAATCGCACTCCACCAGAGACCGATTGACTTTCGTCAGTTTCGTTGAAAGCTCCAGTTGAACGGATTCAATTAAAAAGCAATCCCTTTTTTGCACACATAGGACATTTTTAAACCCAGTTTCGAGGGCAGTCAATGCCTACGTAACTTTAAAAAGGGTGAGTCACTTGAAACGAAACAAACCAAAAATAAATAAAAAGAAAAATTATTTTTTGGACCCTCGGGTTGAGCTCGATTTCTCGTCGCACCTCTACGTCCTCCAGATACTACTTTCGATCTCCTTCATCTCCTTCGTTCGGTGTAGGAAACCTGTGTTGTGCTTGGAAAATAAAAAAAAAGAGGGAAAGAAGGCATAGAGGACCATCGACCTGCCGAACCAGTTTCGAATCTCAAACACGCATATTCCTCGTCCCTTTTTCAGCTTCACTGTATCATTCACTCTATCGTGCTGAACCGTCATTCTAAACTTTGCTGCCATTAGACCAGCAGATTTTATGCAGCTACGAATAAATATTTTTAAACACCCATTACTCAAACCAGTACACGAGAATAAATCATCAACGATGATTTAGCGTTGATTTAATGATTTAATCATTTGGATTTAATGATTTAATTATTTAGATTTAATGATTTAATTATTTAGATTTAATGATTTAATGATTTAGATTTAATGATTTAATGATTTAGATTTAATGATATAATGATTTAATGATTTAGATTTAATGATTTAATGATTTAATGATTCAGATTTAATGATTTAATCATTTAAATTTAATGATTTAATGATTTAATTATTCAGATTTAATCAAATCATCAACGATGATTTAGGAGAATCAACTATGCACACTAGCGATAAACATTCATCAATTTATCGGTAAACCCCTTAACACTTGTCCAATCTCATATCGACTCGCCTGTTCTTCACAAGGTTCAATTTATCCATTGGGTTTGTTTGGGTTTGTTTGGGTTGTATAGATCTCTCTCATATTCGACTCTCTTCGAAACGTTTCTGGGGTGCGATAGGAAACCCGAATTTCAATTTACCAGAACGCTCAAAATTCCGAATTTAAATATTCCGAAACTACAAACTTCGTTAAACTTTTGCTGGCCTGAGCTATACAAAACTTCTGGACTTCAAGCTCTCATCGTTGCACCGCAATTAAATTTCTTTTTTCATTTTTTTTTTATTTCCTTGGTTTTATTATTTTACGAAATATTTTTCTTCCTATTCTAATGCTAGATTATCACAATAAAGATTTGAATAATTATTGAGGTATTTTAATTACGATTTCGGTGAGAACGAAAAATAAAGAAATGTAAAAATAATAATTTTCGTTGCAACGTTCCGAAGTCCAATCTCATCGAAATTTGTAATTCGGGAATAATAAAATTCGGAACTGTTAGCCAATCGAAGTTTCGATTTAATTGAGCAGGCATTCGAGTCAGCGAGGTACGAAACAAAAAGATGTAAAATGAGGAACAAAAAACAAAAAAAATAACAAAAACCAAAAAAAAAACAAAAAAATTAAAAATAAAAAATCAGAAATAAATAATAAATAAAGAAAAAGGAGAAGAAGGAGGAAGGAGGGTATAAAGTACACGGGGGATTCGCGCGGATGAGCAATGCCAACACACCAACATTTACGATCCGTTCTCGTAAAGTGGCGAGCATAAAATCGACTCTATTTCATGGTGGTCTTCGTCAGTGAAGAGGCCGATTCTTGGCGGCTTGAAAATCGAGGAAGATGATGACGATGACGACGGAGTCGACTAGAACGTCGGGCTCGGGCGAACCTCTTCAGGATACGAATCGAAAGGCCCTCGTATGTCTTCAAGGGGAGTCGCAGTAACCATCAAACCAGTCACATACGAAAATTCCAATTGGAAGACCAAAGTCTTCCTTCACCTTCGTCCTTCACCTTCGATCTTTCTCCCTCCGACAATTACCTCACCACGTCTATGCCTAACCTCCGAAACATCAATTTGTACAACGGAAAACCTTCAACCTCGAAGCCAACTTTTTTTCCCCTACAAATTACTCCTTCGTCATTGGGCCAATTCTGATGAAATTCTCAACGATGATTCAATCTTCTCGTTTTTTTTTCTTCGTTCTATTCTCCCTCGTGATGATGGCTTTTTTCCTGGATCCGTTTGATCGTCTGATTCATAGTCGTGGACACTTCCAACGTATCAGGATGATAAAGATGGTGATAACGATGGCTCGTGCAAAGCTTGGATTTCAACATCCTTAGAATTGTTGTTTTTTTGCTTGAACTGGGTTAGGTTAGGTTTGGGTTTGTTTGGGTTTATTTAAGTTATGCACTTTGGAGAAATGGATGAGAGTTGTCTTGGAGATTTTCAGTTTTGGGGGACATGAAATTGTGATTGCTTATTGCGATCGAGATCGTCGATTATGTCACTTTTTATTCGTTACGAATACCAGATTTTTTGAAAAATCACATTGAGGTATTACCGGATGCATCGTCGGGTAAAAAGTTCGTCGAAAATAGGGGAATCGTGGATTTACGAGTCTAGATTGTGTCGTATATGTTCCGTCTTACAAACAGGTTATTTCATAACAAATAAAAATTCAATAACGATTTAATAATGAATTAAAAATTGTTTCATTATTGAATTAATTTGTATAATAATTTCAGGTGATTTAATTATTGAATTAATTATAATATTAAGTTGAGATGAATTAAAATTAAATAAACAATGCTTTAGAATTTCCATTAGTTTTGCAATCATTAACATTAGCAAAATCTGTTTTCCCCAAACGACCGTGTTAAATTCATATTTCAATAACTACTCGATTATTTAATGAAATTTTTAAATAATTTACGTATTATTATATCGTACCTCAAAATTTCCACAATTTTCGCGTTTTTTTAATATCCATCCAATAATGCCTCAAAAATAGACGTGCAGTTAACCAGGTTTGAAAAAAAAATCAGAAAGTACGATTCGTGCTCGAATTTACCACAGGTTTGTTATCCATCCGTGCTTCGATGTTATCGATGCAACAAACGGAAAAATCACCTCGTATTATCGGACGAAAATGAAGGCAAATAAAACTGGCATGAGGAATTTACTTGACGACGATTTTTTTTTTCATTCGTCGATGAGTAAAAACGACAGGATATATCAGACTTATGTGTGACACTGAAATGTTTGTTCTCGATAAAACACACATTTCTCGACGTGTTTCCAACTCATCTACGACAGATGCAGAGAGAAAGAGAGACCGAAAGGCAGATAGGGAAAGAATGAAGAAAATTTGTCTCTCGAGACTCGAGAGTTTGGCGACTGTGAACGTTAGTAAAGAAAAAAAAAGTCTGGGGAATTGGAAAACAGCCTCGTTATCACGAGTAATCGAGATAAGAGGAGTAAAGTCTACGAAACCCAACGGCGAGTTATCACACTCGATCCAAAAATACACAAGAAGATTTTCCGTTTTATCGTTTTGGGTGATAGGCATCAGACGAGGCATTCTATTCTTGGCTATAGTCACCTTCGTTGCTGTACGTTAGAAACTCCAAAAAACCAAAAAAAGTCGAGAGATTTTTCATTTTTTGAAAATTTACAGTAGGATTGCCCAATAAATTTATATTTTTCTTAATAATCGTTTATTCACGAATAAAAATAAAATTCGGTCCAGAAAAGTAATGGCTATACGTTAGAAACTCCAAAAAAATATAAAAGACGAGAGATTTTTCATTTTTTGAAAATTGACAGTAGCATTGGCTAACCAACTTATATTTTTCTTTGAAATTGTTTATTCACGAATCAAAATGACACTGGGTCCAAAAAAGTGATGGCTTTACGTTAAAAACTCCAAAAAAAACCAAGAGGAATGAGAGATTTTTCATTTTTCGAAATTTGACAGCAGCATTGGCCAATCAACTAGGATTTATTTTTAAAATCGTTTATTCACGAATCAAAATGACATTAGGTCCAAAAAACTGATGCATTTACGTTAAAGATGCCAAAATATCAAGAAAGACGAGAGATTTTTCATTTTTCGAATTTTGACAGCATCATACTAGCTAATTAATATTTATTTTTATTTTTTTTTATTTAAGAATCAAAATGGCAGTTGGGCTCAATGTTGGTGAAGAAAAAAAGTAGGCTGTCGATCTACTCGTTGCTTTCCATAGTTCTGGGACGTTCTGAAATTCTTTTTCGTATTGGGGATGGGATGGAGGAGGGGGAGAAAAAAAAAGTCGTAACTCGTATTCACACCCTTGTATCAATGGGTGTTTCTCCCGCGACAACTGAGCAAGCCATCAGGGGCTTTCCGTTTAATCTTGCGAGGTTGACAAATGGCTGTTTGGCTGTCGCGGCTGTGATTCGGTGAGTCAAAGCCCCGTAATCCCATCATCGCCCATGCAAACATTGATCGCCTCGTTTATATTCTCTTCGGGACCAATATCTTGAGATCGGCAATGATGGCGACGCCCGGTTACGTGGACTCGCAAGTTTCGATACGAGGATAGCCGAAGTACCGAGTTATCATGCTCAAAATCCAATCCTGATGATATTCACGTTTGTATTTTCAAAATACAATTTTTTTACGTTCACATTTTTTTTGGTTATTTTAAGTACTCAAAATATCACCCATATTTCAATTCAAATTCTTTGCTACTTTTTTACGCTGACTTTTTTTGGAACTGAATTTCGATTTCTTGGAATTTTTGTTTAGTAATAAATAGAAATTTTTTTTCTCTTTTTTTTAGTATTACGTTGCAATTTTTACTATTTTTGAACGTCCGGTATTTATTTTTTTATTTAAGCACACAAAATTTCACCCAAATTTCAATTTCAATTTTTCTCAATTGAAAAATTCCCGATTTCAATATTTAATTTCAAATTTAAATAATGATTTTAATTCCTGAAATATCAGCGAATTTTTTTTAAGCTTTCCAGAGATGTACAATTATAGTTTCCTCATTAGATTTCGGGGGCAATATTGAAATCGTACATGAGAAATGTATTTCTTTTTTTTTTATGTGTCGTTGAATTTTCACGGAGTTTCGATTTATAGTGTGGACACAACGAAATTGAATAAAGTCTGCGAGGTTGTTTGAAAGTACGATATTCGTTGTAATTGAATGTAAAAAAAAATGTACCGCAAAAGATCTGTAGTGATTTACATATTTTTGTGAATTTTCTAGATTTTACAAAAATGACATCATAATTCATATACAAAAATCCGAATTCACTAATTCTAAAACACGTTCTACATTTCGAATCTTTCTCTCAACGTCGTTTCACCGATATATGAATATATAAAATTTCTGAACATTTCCATAAAAATAAAAATTCCAAACCGACATTTCTCGAAAATCGAAAGTACAGCCAAATTCCAATTCCACTCGTCCGAAAAACCGTACATCCGAAAAAAAAAGAAATCGAATTATTTAATAAAAATTTTCTAAATATACTCAAAACTTTCAAAAATTTATCGAAATAATTTCAAAATTTATTAAAAATTTCACATTTTCACACTACGCAAATTTCAAACATAAACGACACTAATTCTAGTAACTTTCACCACATCCAAACGATATTAGCAAAAACACAACGAAAGATTCGAAAAAAAAAAAAAAACATCGAAGAGCCAAAGCATGCACCAGATCGGATCTTTTGCCACGTTGAACGAGTTAGCGACGAAAAAAGTATTACTCACTCGGCCGGTTCCTATTTCCCTTGTTAATTGTTCGTAAATCCTGATACACTTGAACACGTCCAGCATTGAAGAATTCGACGATCCTCGTGGTTGGTTGATCAACGTGGTACGATTTGTCGTCAAAAAAAAAAAAGATAAAAAAAAACGTATTCTTCGAGTGACCAGAAACGAAGATCTTTCGGCAAGTCCAAGAGCACGGTATGAAGTTCCTACTTTCTTAAGACTACGTAGGAACTCTATACCTCGCTGCTGGATCTCTACCATACAATAATGGTCACTGCGTCGTCCATGATAAAAGTAAATCCTTTTTCCGTTTTTTTTTTCTTCTCATTTCCATCTTCGGTATTTTCATCAGCTTCCGATTCTTCGTGGTGTCACACGTGGCATCCGGTATTCCGTAGCACTTTCTTCCCGTCCGTTGATTACGTTGATCGAAAAAAAGGTATAAAAAAAAAACAAAAAAAAAACCAAAAAAATAAGAAGAAAAACAATAAAACAAAGTAAAAAGGGGAAATTAGAGAAGAGAAAAAGGAGGAACAAAAAAAAAAGAGTGAAAGAGAGTGGGAGGGAAAGACGAACCAGCCACGCGGTTGGAGTTTCTCGACCACGAGGCGCGCTAACCGACAACGAGCGACGCCTGGGGGAGAAAAGCTGCGGCAATTGCTCAGAACTGGCGCTGCATGTATCGACGGTGGTCCGCGTAGAACTGAGGAGTGAAGAGCCAACCGAGTCGAGAGTAGAGAGGGACACGCACGCCCGGAGCCTCCCTCGGTACACCAACACGTTGGCACACGTGTTAGAGCTCGCAGGACACGAACTCGCGCATACGAATATCCACGTATGGGCGTTGGGAACGAGCGGGGAGTGGAGGGGGACGCGCACACGTAAAGCCACATGTTGTGTCGCAAAGGAAGGGGAAACTCGTGATTTCCCCTTCTCCTTTCATTTCCTACGACATCTCGAGTCGAACGAGAGAACCGAGTAAAACTCACTGTGTATCCGTTTATCTCCGTCCGATTACAGCGAAGAACACGCGACAGGAATATATTTCTTTCGTATTGGAGAGGGAGCGAAGCGGAGAGTTTGCCGGAGGTTGAAAAGAGAAAAAGAGATAAGGTGACCGGACATCAAGCAAGTGTGGAAAAATGACGAAGAAGGATGGTAGGGAAAAGTGGCGGTTGGAAGGCTTGAGGGATTTGTTGTGGAAGCGTGAATACGCGGGTTTCGGTTGTCCGCCAGCCACACCCGTAGTGGTGTCCTTGATGGAAGCCAATGCTAGAAGCAAAAAGAAACAAACCGTTCGAAACCCTCGAACGTTCCTTTGGAACAGCCGTGTGTCGTTTGCGGATATCGTGGCTCACTCGAAACTCGGTAAAAGTGACGAATGCGGTAATGAAAAACCGCAGCGTCGCGGCCGTGTTTTGTTCGAAGATTTGTCGTCACGTATGACGAACGGGCTGAAGGGGAGAGAGAGAGTATTCGGTTTCACGGATTTTGCGGAAAGTTACCCAAACCCAAACGAACGAGAAAATCAAAAGTCGATCCGTGAAACGTGACGAATTCTTATTCGATGATCATCAAGTGAGTGCTACTTGGAAGACGTCGATTTTATCGACGCGAGCAATCATGCGTGCACTCATCGTTGATTCGTCATCCGATTAATCGCTTTAATGAAAACGCGATTGTGGTATTGGAAACCGCGAAGTGACGTTTTGACGACGGGATTACGAACGGTGAAACGCGATACGAAGATTTACGAATAGCGACACGAGGAATCGTTGAGAAGAATGGTAACGAATAATCTGGATTCTTTCGTCATCGAGTGAATCTACCTTGAAAGAAGTCAGTAGAGTTTATCGTCACGAAGAATCCGAAAAATTGATCGGATAAAATCGTCCAACAAATGCCGATGAAAATTCACCATCAGCAAAGGTTATTGAATTTCTCTCACCTAAGTAACAACCATCAAACGCTGTTACCGTTTGTTCGAACAGCGACAATTGGGCAAAGATTGGTACGCCGTTTAATCACATCGGGACCCAACTTCGAACTTGAACACATAGCACGAGCCTCCACGTTCACCGGTTGATATCAATATGCAGAATGTCGCTTGGGTACGCACGAGCGCCCAGCGTGGCTTCTCCGAAACCAATCGTATCACGGATAACAATGTCGGGTTAATTATTCAAAGCAGCTGGCGGCATTGGCTTCCCGCTGGCTTATCAATCAAGCTTGGCTATAACCACGGCACAACGAAAACGCTCGTCGAGTGGATTGCGATAAACGGCGTGGAGACCTTATCCTTAACGGACGTCTGACTATTGGAATATAAACTGTGGAAGAACAACTATATATATATATATATATACGTATATTGAAGGATTTCTTCGAGCTGGTACTGCGACGTGTATTTTCCTATTGATTACCCCAACATCGCCGGTGGTTTGACCTTATAAGCTTGGGATCACAGTTTTTGTTCAGCATCTAGACAAGAAGTCAACTGTGGTCGGTTCTTTTCCCTCGGCAACGTACGTGACTCGCAGATATACGGACCATATTTTCATCTATGGGTTGGTTCAAGAGCCTAAGAAGAGACTGCCGATTCAATAGTCGAAAAAAGAGGATAACGCGTTACAGCTGACGAGCGTCGTACCTCGACAGATCTCGAGTGTTCGTTTTTAATCGTTGAACTGCACCAGCTAGGTAGAAAGCTGGAGTGAGGTAAAAAAGAGAGGAAAAGAGTACGAGAGGGAGATAACGTCGAAAGAAAAGGACGCGTCGGTCCTTGGCTCCCGTGGGAATTTCTTCCAAGAAACACGGCTGTTATCCCTAAACGCCCGCATCATATCCACGTATGCGCAAGAAGGAAGAAGAGATGAAGGATGAAGAAAACCGGTCCCGTCTCGCATTCTTTCACGATCATGGGGCTCTCCTCGTGTCTCTATAGAACGACGAGACCGTGAGGCCTCCTAAAATTCCACCGGCATTCGTTCATCTCTCTTCATCTCCACCCCGCTCTCTCTTTCTCTCTTTCTACTCATAGCCCATCTTAATCCTCAACGAAATCCTAAACATCCTTATCTAATCCCCAAAACCCGAAACGGCTCGCTGTCGATCCGGAGAAAAAAAAATGGGAATGCCGGAGGAGACTGAAGGAGGTAAAGAGTGAAAGAGGCAGAGACATGGGATGAAAAAGAAAAAGCCAATTCCACCAGAGATGAGAAACCGAGGAACTTGAGGACGTGTACTTGGAGGCAAAACCGCGAACCTTGGGATAACTACGAAGTTACTAGCTCGTCGTGCTGCACGAGGATAATTAACCCCGTGGCTGCGAAAGGTCTTAACCAGTAGCACGACCATCCTCGCCGTGCATTCTACAGGAGTAAGTCCGAGGGGACAACTCTCCAGGATGGACAGCTTCTTTTTGCCATACCCACATACGTGCATCGACTCTTTCCCTCCCAGATTTCGTATTTAACTCAACAAGTGAAATCACGGCTCTTCCGGTTTTTCTTTTATTCAACAACCAACGGAAAACTACCACGAAGTATTGGATTTTACGAGAGGAGTGATTTAGCTCGTAAATAATATAAAATGGAAGATCTAAAACTGAGTCTAAAGGAAATCGATGATCAGCCAATGAATCGTTTTAAAAAATCACTCGTGCCTGTCAACGTTTCGTTGATATCTTCGCGGTGAATGGGGCGATGAGCGAGCAAGAAATTTATTGAATGGCGGCGATCAATTCTACACGACGCTTCGGTAAAATGCTTCTTATCCTCTATCTCAAACGCCGATTGAAAAAGCTATGTGAGAAATTGTTCAAGTGGGAAAGAAAAAAGCAAAAAGATGGAACGAAAAGTGACCGCAAGTGCTGGTGGAAAGATAGGCTTCTCGGAGAGCACGATCTAGGTGGAATACTACACGAGGATCGCAGAGATAAAGCAAAAACCACATGGTTCTTGTTTTTTCTTCTTTTTGCCCCTGTTACATCTAGTAGCCTCTATCGCAATCCACGTGTTCGAGATCGCTAAGCCAAAGATCAAGGTTGCAAATGGACTCCTCATCCGCGGTGACGTAATCGCGAGCAGCTGCATCCGGCGACATCTAATTAGTCTCCATCTCTCTCATTCGATACGAGCTCAAGCTTGTTACTATTACCGGCTTCCCATCTATTAACGCATTCGCATAAATACATTTATGTATAAACGAACTTACACGTTTGTTGATCAGCGTTACGTGTAAACATACACATGTGCGGGGAGATGAATAGATCGAGGAAAGCGAAAAAGTTGCAGCAACGTATAATCACTCTCGAGGATAGCCAAGTGGCAAACTTTCGATAAAAACCGTAATTCTTCAAGGATCAATCAACGTCCCAAGCAGGGGCTGTTGCTCAACGCGAAGAAGTACGAGTCCTCGGAGTCTCGTTTCGAAGAAATATACCCAACGGTACGTCGAGCGTTTCGAGCTCTTTCCCAAGTCGAGCAAGCAATCTAAGTTGGCCGAAGAGTTCCTACCGGAAGTGAGCAAGTATTCGTGAAGCAAATTCGGAAAGGGATTTCCAGGTGAAGAATTCATCAAACCGTTGGGGAGAATTGTCAACAGAAAAAAAATTGGATGACACAACGAAACGAAGTTTTTTTGGTATTCAGACTTGGCAGTTGAAAAGTATGAAGATATTTATTGGATATTAATTCGGGCGAAGCTCCAGCGATCCGTATTTCTTGCTGGTTGTAGTTTTTGATATCCTTGGTACTTTTGACCCTACGAGATTCTATGATCGATGTTATATGTCCTTGGAAGACACGCCACGTATTGGATTTCCTCTCGAGGACTTTTCATGGCCCTACGAGGGCCAAGGCACTAGAAAAGACAAGGGTAAGTCCTGGGCTTTACGAGGAGGGCTGCGCAGGGCCTAAAGGGCGAGATATTCGCCTCCGGCACAACCAACCGTAATCTCGGGAGCAAAATCTCGTGGGACAAGATATTATAGTATGCCCGACTAATAAGGTGGATATTCGATGGAAAAAAAGGGCCTCGTTGAGGCTCATTCCTACAGCCGTCGAGACTTCATCCTCATAGTTTGGGAATCCTCCTAAATCTTGGTTTTACGGGAGATTGCTTTTGCTTCGTCTAATCCACGCCTTCCACCTTTGTTCTCGGTTTGATCTCTGACTCTTGCTGTACGATGAAGAAAAGAACCACAAGGAAAAAAAAATATCCTGAAGACTGGTGCGGTCTTTTTTCCGGAATCCCTGATGAACTCGCGTCCCCGTGCATTGTTCAGCGTATCGTTGCGCACGGCAAAAAAATATACCAGGCATACCGTAAACGAATAGGGAGCGAGGAAGCGACGAGTACCACGTAAAGAAAGTTTCCCCTTCGAAAAATCGAATCAATTAAGTCACGTGCTGCATGAGTCTCGTCACCCCTATGTCGCCCCGTGACTTCTCCCCCGGCCTCCTGATTGGATCAGATTCGATCGAGGTCGCCTCTACACGGTGAAAGCACTTTGCCAAAATGGTGGAAAGACCGTTGGCCTAGGGCAGGCAAATCCTTTCGTTCTGACCATTTGATATTTGCTAACGTCCATCTATCTCTTTAGATGGCTAGATGGTTACCCAGAGATATCAAGCTCTGTCCCTAGATCTTTAAATCAATGGACATGCCTTTAGGAGTTCAAACATCTCGACAACTCAAATCTAGGGATATCCAGATCAGCTGATAGTTCCGTCCCATCCAAATCAAATATACCACCATGGTTCATAGCTGCGCATCCAGACATCTGGACTCCTAGCTATCTAATGGTTACCCAGAAAATCTCCAGACCAGCTAATACCCATGTACCTCCCATCTAGAAGATCAAACTTCCAGTCATCTTATAGCTCCATCATCATCCAAACATCCAGCTATCTCTAACCTCCCACCCACCATATGGAATCTTCCAATACCTCCTATCACCCAGCAATTAATCTCAACCGGATTTCCGTTTGCGGAGTGTCCATCATCCAAATATCCATCGAAAGTTGAGCTGTAGAAAACACGATTGCGTGGATCGGTCAGTTTTCCGTACGAATATCGCGATGGCGTTGAACGCGGAGGCGATACGGAACGGCCAGGTCCGAACTCGAGGACGTGGATGCGGACCGATGGATCGATAGGTTCCCGCCCAATAACAAAGCAATAACCGGTGTGTCGGGGTTCTATACTCCATACGCTGTACATCCCATGGCGAACGATGCGAAGCAACGAGCAAACGATGCATGGGATATACACGTCATGACGTATAGAGCACTAATACTTCTCCCATTGCCGGCACCACCACCACTTTCGTTCTGTACAATATCACCATGAAACATCCCGGCAGTGCCCCGACCCTTGTAAACGGATTTACATACAGCCGAGTTGTTCGGCCACCGCTATCCATAAGTTCATTTGCATCGTTCCGGACCATGCCGCGCGTGCATATACGGGAAGGGGGCAGAGGGGGGGGGGGGCTGGCTGGCACACAGTGCACATACATCCAACATCACCCGATACACAGCCTTTACAAGACAGAGAGGGTCCAACACGAGTCCTGTACAACGAGGTTCGACTAATTTCGAAAATAAAAAACGAAACAAAAAAACACACATAAACAAAACAATAATAGCTGGCGATTGAAAATAAAAAGGATGCTTTCGTCCATTGGTTATAAACGAATGAAAAAGATGGAAGCTCAAGCCGAATCGATATTTGCAAATCTCCACATGCTCAGCTGCTCAGGCAAGTGCGGTGGCTTAATTGATTCGCGGTGTATCGCCACCATGAAAACACCGTCGCAATAACGATATGAGTATCTGATATACGACGGGTAACTAGTTTTCGCGTTAATTACCCTGTTACTCGGTGTACACGTGTACCGCATGGAAGTCATTTCTCGCTTAAGAGCGGACGAGATCCTCGCCGAGCCAACTCGGTATCGTCATTAATACGTTGCGCCAGTGTTAATGATCCGAGGGCCGGCAGTTTTTGTTGTTGTTCTTCTCTTTTTTTTTCTTCTTTTTTATTAGGACCGCGGTAGACTGGACGTAAGCGTGGGAGCGTGCGATTAAACGATGCACCCTGGCGTTTGAGAGGGCAATATTGGATCAAGCAGGCGAAACCATGGCTCACCATTGGCTGAACCTTCGTGGCTTAAATTATCCGGCCCCTTTCTACTTTTTTCTTCTCTTTACTGCTCCTCGTACCGCCATTATTTCGCAAAACTCCAGTGAACACGGTTGCGCCTCGTATGGCGAAGTCTTTAACATTGATCCGCTTTTTTTTCGAATTTTTTGATGATGAATCTTCACGGAAAACGTGGTAACCAACAATCTGCGCGTGGTTATGCCGGTTAATGGTCGAGAAAAGGGCCCGGTGGTATCGACAAGGGTGACCATATTTCGAGACAATATTCAATGAAACATCCAAGATATACTTTCGCGTGCAGCAACGCAAGCCTGTATACATCGATAACGATGCAATATCGAATAATTAATCAAAACTGAGGCATCATGCAAATATCCAGAGAACGACCGGATGCTCATGGAAGATTAACCGTTGACGTGTACAAACAGCCAAATCCAACGATATCACGCAGCCCAAACCTTCCTCTCTACAGCCATGATCATATTCCAGTATGACTTTGATCCCTGCCACATCCAATCATGGAATCATCATGGCCAATCCACAAACCCACGTGTCCAGAATATTCCGAAACCTTTTCGACCCTATCAGGGTAATCAAGAATCTTGAAGGCTGGAAAGCAGGGATCAACTTTACAGTTTGATTGCTAATAGGTTTGCCAATTGGAAAGTTAAAGATTCCTAGCTTGAATCAAAAACACATTTCACAGGCTAATCCTAGTACCTGCGTCACTTGGTTGTCAACCGATTCAAAAGTATTCTTCGTCGATATAGTCTTTTCGTTTGTACCAGGAATCCTCAAGATAGCCTCCCCTTTCCTTCGAACCCAATTTCCAATTGTAATCAAAAGTGCAAGACCCCCCGTGAAAAAGAAAAAGGCGAGAGGAAAAAGTGATCTCGGCGCACCTCGACACATACATGTATTCATAGACCTGATGATCCGGCATTTGCGATACGTACGTTGAATCGGAGCCACGTGAGCCGTATAATTTCAATCAGTGAATAACGCATCAGGTATATAAGGTCGGTTGGATATCTACGAATGGTATGGGAGACAGAGAAAAACAATTAATCATTGTGCGCGCGCTCATGCCGGAATGGAGATCCCGGCTGGGTACAGCGAGTTAACGCTCATCGCCACAAGGCAGTAAACCACCGCGCGTGTACACCTATCCACGCGTGTACGCGTCTGTACACGACGGTACAACTCAGATTGGTGTGCGCAGTCGCGACTTTGCGCATACCCGTCGACTAATTAGTTACTGCGGTGTATAATAACAATAGTGAGCGTTTTGAATAACGAATACACGTTGAGACAGGAGTAGGCGCGAGGAAATTATTTATCGGCCCTGGAGACGCCCCGTCATTGCCCAAGGCGATCAACGCGCGTAATCACGGTTTACAATTTTCCATACGATGAGCAATGACGCCTCCAACTTTCTGGATCACTCCTAGCCTACGCTGAAAACAAAGAAAAAACTGGACCTGCTAGAAATCAGCTTCAAAGTCTGTAGAAGTAGACGCTTGTTGATTGGACCCTCTTGCGTGGTTACATACATAATGAGTGAAAAACACCCGTAAGCCTATAATTATAACACATTTGATTTTTAAACACCGTACATCATCAAACCTGCTCATTCGAACGGACGTAAAACGAACACAATTAACATGTAAAATACCAATTTTACAGACATTGGACGGCCAATGTGGATAACGACTCGTGGTATAAAAATAATAGGAATCGTCAATTGCGATTTGTTCAAGCGAAAGCTGTACGTGAGATTAGAGTGTTATAGCAACAGCTGGTATTGTTTAATCCAGATTTTTTAAAGATTAAACATTTTAATGTTTGATAAAACCCAACATCCCTCTGTTTGTCGATTCTACAGCGCTTGATGCTCGATTTAACCAAAAATAGACGAATATGTCTCAGAAAACTGAGTTTGAAAAGGTTGAGATTTGAGGTTATGTAAATAGTCTAAATGTCATTTTCCATGTTGAAAACTTTGTGAAACAACGGAATTTAAAGATTGAGATTGTCCTTCTAGGTTATATCAATGATAATCCCAAGAATCCTTAATTTGCTCGATGATGACGCACACGCGTGCCTAGACCATCTCGTAATTAACTACCAGCGAGAGGACTGTGGCGGCCACGTCTAGGCAGCCACCCCACAGTGCTCCCGGCTGATGGAGTCTCTCCGGCGTAGAGATGATCTTGGCAGGGACCAAGGTTGCATCTGGTTTACCTATGATCCCTAATAACGCTTGGGGCATAACTCGCGGCTCGGACTCCCATCCCGGTAGGTTTCTATATATCAAGCCTCAAACCTACCAAAACTGCACCCCCTGGAGCCATTGCTTTGGATTGCTCAACGAGAACGCCCCAATGGACACTGATATCGGGTTGGTCAAAGCGCAGCAACGTGCCTCGTTTGTGATTCTAAGCTCGACCTGGAATGGCTCTTTGCGGGTATAACGATGCTTATGAACGGTTCCGATTGTTGGGTGTCCGTTCACTTCGCAATACTCATGTCCACAGATTAACAGATTCCGGATAAGTTGATAATTTTCGTGTTTGAAGTGGACTGTATAAACTTTGTTGCCTGATAATTGGAAATCGTTGCTTGGACTGGAGACTTAGGCTAATCCAAAGAATGACCAAAGATCATCAAAGCATTCTTCCACGCAGCAATTGGTGATTGAAAAAGACTGATTGTCCCAGGAGAAGACTTGGGCTATCCTAAGAACAATAAAAACTGGTTTTCAGTACTAAACCAGGTTTAAGTGACTTTCCACGCTATGTGGATTTCCAACATTCAATTGGCTCTTCTGCCTGTCAAATGGGCGTTCCTTCCGATTTTCAAGATCCAGCAAATCAGAAAAGATTGAATCAGAACCTACCCTACCTACCCAACGAAATATTTCATCTAGGCCACAATGCCTCTTCGCTCTTCCATTGAATCCTAAACGAAAACGATTTTCCACTTTTTTCCCCTGATGTGTGTTTGTCACCAAGAGTTTCGAGTTTTCCCCATTTGACAGTTCCAAGCAATGACGTTCGAAGTCGTTTGTGGGAGCTTCCGTTTGATTCGCCACTACGCAATGGCGTATGCTGGTGACACGTACTCGAGGGTAATATCCAACTGAAAAAAAAGTACCGAAAGAGAAGAATACCGAGCAAAGAATTGAAAATGAGAGAAACCCCATAAAAATCTGCCAATGCCATGTCCGATCATCCAAATCCATGGTACACTGATGGGGTTGCTAGAAGCTGAGAAACCCCCATAAACTGGATCCTTCGGTAGATTCGTGGCTCTCTCGACGAAAGCCATAATAAGCTCGACGAGGGGTTAAGCGAGGGCTCGTGCTTCCGGACGAAGGGTAAAAGGGGGTTGCGCGGATGGTTGCGGAAGAAGGGTTGGGTTGGGTGGCTTCGGTGATGACATTGGGATCGGGGAGTTGACGCTGAGGAAGGGGGGCGTTGTGTTGGGGGTGCGCATCACACACGGGGCATTCATACCACGAATAAAAACTCGTCGAGGGGTAGATTTTCATCCCCTAACCCCCTACGCCATCCAGCAGCGTCCGGCCAACCCTCCATATTCCTTCTATACGTACGATCTTCCATTTCCCTCGTACCAACACCCCCATATATACATATGCGAACTAATGGGGATTTCCTCCACCTCCCAACTACCCCTCTTCTCTCACCCCATACGAAACGCCATTTTTATCGTTCAACTTCTCTCTCTCTCTCTCGGTCTCCACGCCCGAAACCAACCTTCCAACCTCCCACGAAACCCGCAACATTGCCAATCCGTTTCACGTATAGGAACGCAAATACAGAGATACCGAAATACAGAATGTGTAACTGCGCACAATCAACCGTCCACGAAAACACCCCTTGCTCTCTCTCTCTCTCATGCTTGCTTTCTCACTTTGTCTCTTTGTACTCTTTGTTTATCGTTCATCCGAGCAAACAACCGTACCATTTGATTTCCACTCGTGTTACTACTTTTTTTTTCATCCCTCTACCCCCTCTCTTTTTTTCTCCCTTTAGTCCTTTTTTTTCGTTCCAATCGACTGTGGAATCATTTTTGTGGAATGCCACTCGTTCTCCTCGCCAATTCACCAATTTTACGAATTTATCGCTTTCGTTGCTGCAATCTGCGACCACCCTCACTTTTTCTCCATATACCATCCCCCCAATCTCACTATCTCTCTCTCTCTCTCTTTGGATGGCGATTATATCGATGGCACTTGAACTCTCGTAGCCACGCGATACTTTTTTTCGTTCCCGTACAGGGATCGTTGCGTTTTTGTGTGTTTTTCTTTTTTTTTTTTCGAGCCCATACGATACGCGGACAAAGCTAAATTGTATTACGTATGTTTTCGTTGTACTTCAATCTCCGATTCGTAATAAAACGATGGGAATGAATATTCGATTTGGGGAGGGTGGGGGTGACGGTCCTTTCAAGACGAAAAATCACAAGAACAATCAGAAATAAATTAATCATCCGTATCATCAATGTTAATTATAATTATTTTTTGAGAAAACCCATATCACTAGAAAATGTGATTTATTTGGAAAATATGATAATGATTGAGTAATTAAAAATAGCGTAAATTCCAATTACCAATAAACTAGTAACGAATCCTCATAAAATTATAAATATTATTAAAAAATATTCCATTATTATTATTACTATTAGCATTGCTACTATTTTTTATTATCTTATTATTAAATATTATTTAATGTAATTAATGATTAACATAAAAAAGTGAATAAATTAATTAATTTTGTTTTTTTTTAAATGAGTAAAAAATGGAAAATCATTGACGCGATTGCTCACCGCAACCATGACACTTCCGTGCGATTCCAAAGTGTCGAGTTACGATAATTATGAATTTACAAGTGATGAGGAAAAAAAAGAAGGGAAATTACAAGGTGTTCGTTTCGTGTTACGAGGCGACCGCACACGTCGTCCTAGCTTCTGCCACGGAAATTAATACACTTATGAATGTGCATCGCGGTAATTTGTTCGCGTATTGTGAGAGAGCCTTTCTCATATATATATATATATTTGCAAGCCACCTCGTAAACACGATCCTGATGATCTGTCGTTACACACAAGGGAGCTTCAACCCCTATTAGCATATTACAGCGGAGCTTACTTACAATAGCTGTTTAATGGTTATACCTTGTGCAGTTTCTCCCCCCCCCCCTCTCTCATTCTCGGTCTCTCTCTCTCTGTCTCTCGATGTTACTTAATGCTCCTATGTACCTTCTCGAGCCAAGTGTCAAGGGAATGAATAACAGCCGACGCCTCGTCATCTCACTAATCTTCTTTGGCTTCGCTAACCCAACGCCAATAAAAACAATGACGCGAGCGTTTAAAAATTTTATTTCTAAAATCGTTCAACAATCTGGGCTGCAACGAAAGCTCACTTTTGTCCGACCCTTGAAATTTCAATCGAATATTCTATCTTCAAAAATTTATCATTTTTTTTTAAATAATAATTTCGGGCTTTTTAGTTGTATTTTGTTTAATATTGTTTTTTTTCACTGCAGTTTTTTTTGGGCTATTTATTCATTTGTGGAAATTTTTGTATAGTAAATTTGGATAATTTAATTTTAATGATTGTTTAAAAAGGAATTAAGAATTGTATTGAAATAATAATCGTAAAAACGTCCGTTGGTAGGTTATGAGATTATTAACAATTTTGTTTTTTTATGCTTTAATACTCAAAGAATTATTTAATTGAATTTTTTTCTCCTTTTTCAAATAAATCATTTTTGTATTGATTCTTTTCCATTTTTAGAGAATCTACAAATTTGTCATTAACTTCGACGAGATTGAAATTACGAAAAAGATAAAACCTTTGAAAAAATTGCTAATTTACAATTCACGAAAAATGTAAAACATTGAAACAATAAATTGAATAAAAAAAACAAAACACTTAATTTCAATTTAATTAAAAAAAAACAATTAATTCCAATAAAATTTTTAATGAAAATTAAATTAACCCAAACGAAAAGAAAATCATTTTAACTATATGAAATATGACAAAAAGCCAAAATAATTCTTTTTTTAATTTCTAAAAATATCTCAAACCATTATATTTGTTGAGGTGTGAAAAATTGATTTTCTCACCGAGACGAGTCATAATTTCGAATACGGAAACTCGTGCCAAGACAATGTTGCCACATATGCGAGAAAAAGGCTTCGTGACAAAATGAAATATGCAGCGTGGCGGAGCTAACGAGCGAAGAAGACGCGAGGAAAAAATGGCAGGAGGAGAATTAAAAGAAAAATGGCAATGAGGATGATGATAAGTGGGGGTGAAGGGGGCAGGAGAGGGGGTAAGGCGAAAACGAGTGCATTATTGTAACACTATGCACGGAAGTGTGGAAACGTTGTGTGCATATCGGCCTCGTGACAAGCTTCCTTCGTGGTTTGCGTGGGGCTCGTATACGAATCTGATGTCATATCAAACATGGCCGACGGAACTTCTCACTCCTACTCGTCAACTTCAACATCGCGAGGGTCCTCGTGTATCGTATGTGGCAGATCAGTAACGCTCTCGTTCCTCAAAATCCATTCTATATTAAACATTAATTTCGTATAATACCCTTTTCAAAAAAGGAACAAAAAAAACTCGTCGATTCGAAAAAAAATTCACGTTAAAAAAGAGTCTTTGCAAAATGTTCATAAATGATTGAAAACCGCAGTAGAGAAAAACGAAAAAGAATTCTTGAAAGTGAATAATTAATTTGAGCACGATAATTAATCAGTGAAAATTAATTATCCATTCCTATCTAAAACTGAATTACGAATTTTCCACTAAGAATTAATAATTTAATCCTGTTTAAGAATAAATGATCAATTTTCTTTTTTTCAGTCATATTTATGAACAGACTGTAATAATACATTTTTTTAATACAAAATGATGATATCTCCCGGTAATAAACAATTGTTTTTATTGCCAGGAGTCATAACTGAAAAAAAAGCAAGTGGCCTTTTTATTCCCAAATAAGATCGAACATTTCATTTCCACCGATAAATTTAAATTATTACCAGAAAATACCTCTTTATAAGAAACAAATTTATTTATTACCAAAAAATCAAAAAAAAACTTAAAACATTCTTTACCCGAAAAAAAACCTCAAAATTGCCATAGTTTGAAAAATCAACAAAAAATTGAACTCGTAAGAGTGACAATGATCCGAGCTGTCTTCCAAATGTTTTCAATTGTGACTATCACTATAAATCACTATAAATCACTATAAATCACTATAAATCACTATAAATCTGAAAATCACTATAAATCGTCTTCCAAATAAGTTTTCAATTCTGACTATCACTCTGGGTCACTGGGTACGAAACGGTAATGAAGGGTGGAGTAGAGAGAGAGAGAGAGAGAGTCTTGTGTGTTTGCACATTCGCTTAACTGGGGAATCGAATCAAACGAAAATAATACCGGGGTATTTTATCGTAAAATTATTTCTTGTTTGTCCGATCGATGAATTCGTGACTCATTAAGGGGTCCCGATTATGCAGCCGAGTCGAAGGGGTGGGCATCCCCGTGTGTATCAGACGTTCAATTCCAGTAGGGAAAACGTTGAATCGACGTACGCAAGAAATCTGTGATGCAGGGTTAACGACGCGACACGCTGAGCCCATAACCTATAAACGTGGCCTACCTGATACCCGTTGGTCTTAGACCCAAAGATTCCAAAGTTGGCGAGGGGCAGAGGGGAAGGGAGAAGTATACTGCTTCGGGGTGAAATCTGGGAACACCACCACCCCTTTCGTATGCAAATTAAGGAACACCTGGACCAAAGGATCTCATGCAAATCTCGGGCCAGACCCGAGGGGCCTTTGCCCTTGGTGTCGTATATATATATATATAAGAAATTGCTTCACTGCATAATCGCACGGCAATATATTTCTCTCAGGCCCTGCAGCTTCGAACTATACGTAGCAAATGGAAACTCTCCCTTCCTGAACTTCCCACAATTCTTTGCATTAATCAAGCTATTTTCCATTAGCGAACGTTTGTCATAAGGCTGCACGTAACACGCATCAAGCTAGGGATTTTTACCATTTTTTTCTAATTTTTTTTAGCTCCAGTTATTTTGTCCTCTCGAGCATGGTGTTTCTGTACGTACAGCTATTTAAAATTATTTTTCTCGGACTCGTTTTTAGTTTCACCAGGGCACGGGGAAACTGGGAAAATCCTGTGACAGAATACATGGGTACGTCTGATCCTCCAATAGAGAATTCTTCGATTCGAGTATCCCCATCGAAGTTAACTTCCATCCAACCCAATTTCCCTCGTTTCGAACGATGCCAAAGTCACGGGGAAACTGTGCCAAACTCATGCCAGAATAGATGGACCCCCTAACTTTTAATGAACGGATGGTGCTGTTCAATCGGAGGGTTTGCTTCGAGTTATCAGTAGGTAATTATTGGTACAGCGAATATTAAAAAAAAATGGATATTTAAGGTGTTTCCGTTTGATTTTTTGATAATCCAATGCTTAATTAATTTAACCACGATTAGTTTGTTGATACACTTCAAAAACGAATATTTTGCGTTGCCGGGACGTTTTGTCATTGGTCTTTACTCAAGAAAAAAAATTTATATTTTTATTTGTTTGTTTCGTTTGGTTGGAAATAATTTGTGTCCATTAAATTCGTGGACATTAAATTTAGTGGGATCCCCTTAAGGCTCTCTCTTGGCTCATTCTTAACTCCACGAAGATTGTTCAGTCTCGCGGAATATTCTCATCTCGAATCTCGTCTTATCTTTGCGTCTATCTCTCTGGTCTCCGAGGGGACCATTTTCCCCCACGCGTCTTCGTAGCCAAGCTTTTATCTTTATACGAAGCTGCTCCATTCCAATCCCGTTCGCGATGCGCCGGTTATCTTCGATCGCCGTTGCCCGCGCGAGGCCTTTTATGCTCGCTCATCATCGGACCGCTGTTAATTGAACCGACGCTTTTTGTCTGCCCCGTTTGTATGCGTGTTTAACCGCTATAGAGTGCCCCATCGGAAGCGCGGAGATTGATAGAGAAGAGATGCGACTTGAGATACAAAACGAAGCAAAAACGTTCCTGCGTGTTGACGGTTTTTAATGTTTAAAAAAAAAGATTGATATCAGCATATATGCTTTCCGGATCAACCCCTGGATTGTTATTAATTTTGAAATCAGCCAATCAGGTGCGCCCGTTAAACGGTCTTAGCCTCGAAATAATTATTATATTTAGACGTTTAGTCTCCACACAAGATAAATCCACAATTTGGTTCGCCTTGAACTCTCCATTTCTAGGGAGAAATTTCGAAAAAATATTCTAGAAAGGTTTTTCGCATTTTTCCAGTCTAATTTTGCACTTTCGGCAAAATTTCGGGCATATTCAGAATCAGCAGGAAATTTCCGATTAAATAGACCCTTTTAAGAGTTTAAAAAGGGAAAAAAAATTTTTTCGACTATCCCGGCCACTTTTCCGAAATCTCGAAAATCACGAAATTTCAAAAGGTCGTAGGGTAAGCTTCTGATATGCTATGGAGATTTATTTGGTGGGTTTGGAAAAGGTTTTTGCCTAACTTAAATAATCGCGTTGGATTCGTATCGATATCTCGCATAGTTTTCCCGGGAGGTCCACTTGAAAAATCGCAAAAAAAGAGGCAAAGGGGTATGTATGGAAAAATTGGCTAAAATCGATGGTCCAACTTTGAAATTCTGCCAAAAATCGAAAAATCATCGGATTTTTATTAAAAAAAAATCATCTTGAAGAGAAAACCATAACGAAGAGATTGAGCACAGAGTGGAGTGCCAAATTAAACTCTTTTTTAAACTCTTAAACAGGTGTATTTGATCGGAAATTTTCCGCTGATTCCGAATATGCCCGAAATTTTGCCGAAAGTGCAAAATTAGACTGGGGAAATACGAAAAACCTTTCTAGAATATTTTTTCGACATTTTTCCCTAGAAATGGATAGTTCAAGACGAATTAAATGATGGGTTTGTCTTCAAGGTATAAAAATACATACAAATATCACAGATAACATTTTTACGTGGAACACCCTGTATAATTGTTTTCAAAAAAATTTCGATGGTTTTTCGTGGCGTGTAAAACAATTTTACTGCGTAGTAATAAAATAAATAACAAAATATAATAAAATATCGATAAAATGTGAATAATTAAATACAAATGTAAAAAATGAATAAGAAAATAACGTAAGATGAAAAATTTCGGGCAACTGGCTGCATCAACGTCCCAAAATTAATTAACAATTCTTCAATGCAATAACGAAGAGCAAAATGGAGTGAAAGAGAAGTAAAAAGTCCAAAGACTCGACTCGAAGCTTTCTCCGCAGCTGCATCTTGCACTCGATCACCAAAAGACACGAGCAATGTAACGAGGGGAAAATAATTAACGACGAATCCTCCCGCGGGCTGCCTCTTCCCATAAACGTATATCGATCAATTTCCCGCCAAAGTGGTCAGCGCCCGATCTTTGTAACGAAGTTCCAGTAGCTTGCAGGAGGAAGCTCGTAACATCGAGGTACATAATTGCTTCGGAAATCTCACCTCCTCCGGATCTCTCAATTCCCCCTCTCCTTAATCTCAAAACCCAATTCGGAAACGAGAAGGTTCAGCTTTCCTAAAAAAACTCGTTAGTCGTATTCACCCAACGAAATAATTGTCAAATTAATGATACGACGAAAATATTAATATTCATTCGGACGAAATTTTTTTTCGAAATCTCTTTCACGATTTGAAGACAAAGAAAATGTTATAATTGTTTTTTTGTTTTCAATTATTTATTGATCGACCGAGCATTTTTATATATTTGCATTCAAATCGAATGAAAATCGAATTTATTAAATTATTTAAAATAATCGAACGTTTATTTCTTTCAATTGAAGTTATTAATTGTATTACATTAATTAGAGCATTCATCATTTTTTTATTGGGCTTTGACAACTTGAAAATTTGGTCTCAATTTTTCATTCGAATCGAATGAAAATCAAGGGTTTTGCAGATCATACTAAATTATTCAATCAAATAGAATTTGGTCGTAATTAAATCAATTTTTATCGGCCTTCAACATTTCAGTAATTTGTTTTCCATAATTGTTTTTTTTTACGACAGTATTTTACCATACATTTCCGAATCGACTAAAAATCGAATTTTTCAAAATCAAATGACCAAAATCGATAAAATTGAATCAATTGATAATTAAATTTATTATTATTGGGCTTAAATAAAATGTAAAAAATATATAAATTGAGGGAAGTCCGGTAATAAAATTCACAAAAATATAAACGGATCGAATGCTCGAACTTTTAACGTCGCCCGATTAACTCGCTTTCTTTCCGTTGATCATTTTCCAAAATAATTTATCGTCACTCTTGCAGTTTCGCAATAAAAGTAAAGGGCTTTCGGATGGGGGTATAAATTTGCTCGGTCGTTTCGATAATGCACTCTGGATCGTAAATATCAAACGTTTACTTCGCCTAGCAAAATCACCGCGTCTCTCGGGTCGCCATTTTTATTTTATTTCTCTCCCTTTCCGCGTCTCTTAAAACTCGTTAGCGAGCGAAATTCCCGACGTTAAATTAATTTAATTGCCCATTTTGTTAATCGTCTCCGGAGCCAGTGAAACTTCGATTTTTTGTGGCTTTTTTTTACCATTTTTCGAGTTTGTTTGGGTTATATACAAGGTGAATCAAAAAAAATAATCAAATTTAAAAAAAAATTCCTCCATAATTGCCGTTCGGATAAAATTGAAAAAAAAGCATGAAAGAAAAACATCGAAAAAAATGATCAAATTGAAAAAAAAATTTCCTCCATAATTGCCGTTTGGATAAAATTGAAAAAAAAAAAACATGAAAGAAAAACCCAAGCAACCCAATCCTTGTGACGATATTTGCATCGTTTATGCGCGCGCGCAACTTGCGATTACATCGATTTCGATTATCCGCGAATGGCAATTCGTCCGCTCACCTGTCCCCCTCAACCGTATCGGGGAACTTATTTTCGGAACGCGTTCCTTACTCTGTCATTTCGAAACGTAATTCGTGCCAGGGATGCACGCTCGACCCCCCACCTCTACCTGCTCTTGCAATACTTTCAATCGAATATTCACCCTCGTTACTCGCTTATTACTCGCAACGTAAAACTTTCCCCCGAATCCAATCAATTTTTTGACGTTTCTTTTTACCAAAAATGAAACATTACTTATTTTCTTTTTAATTAATGAAAAATGGTATTTTCGAAGCATTATTTGACAAATTGTACCTAATTGTATCACAGTTACCCTAAATGAACAAATATAAATTCATAATTATGGTAATTAAAAAAGATAATAATAATAATAGGATGTAAAATGAGTAAAAACTAATTATTATTATTTTCATATGTAAAATAATGATAGTAATCATTAAAAATTCACTTTGATTATTGTACTAATAATCAAAATTAATTGTCAATTATTAAAATGATTGAATTCAAAGATTTTCTTCAAAGTATAAAAAATATTGGATTTTCCTTTTTTATCAAAACGATAAGAACACGATTATGGAAAATTATAGAACTGGAATTATATCTATACGAAAATAGAACGATAGGAAAAATAAAATAACGATAACAATAATATTGATAACATTAAAAATAAAGAGATAAAATAAATAAAGGAGAATAAATAAAAATCGTTTTCGATTGCCTTAAAGATTTTTTTCAGAATCAGACCCTGTGGGGATTGGCTCGAATGGATTTCTCAAAGACGTCGGTTTGACGAAGAAATTTGAATTTTTTCAAAAGAAAAAAAAAATGTTTGAGACCCGTTTATGGAAGCTGCTCATTAGGTGGCATCATTGACGTTGTCCTTTTCCCATATCTTAACATTTTCGTTCCTCTAACGCCCACCGTTAATTTTTTTGTGTTTATTCTACGTTACGCCTTCTTTCACGCCACTTTAACGACGCGCAGTGCTCAGAGCCCCTGGGTCTGAAAAATGACAATCTCATATTTCAATTCCACCATTAGGGTATATTTCTGGCCATTCGCCGTAGCCCCTCTCCTTCGAAACGAGGAACGACAATTTGCTTTGGAAGAGGATGCAGCGAGTTCGTTGGGTGCAATGAGAGCCCAATGTTGAGAAACGAAACGCGGTTTCGCAGCTCCCCTCCATTCCCGCGAGGCCAAAAGTCCGTTTGCGTGAGACACGGACGCGCTGGTGGAATTTTTTAATGGCGTCTCATTGCGCGATCCCTACAATTCTCCTGCCCCTTTCCTCCCTTCTTTGACGACCGCCAAAGTTACGATCCCGGCTCGTTTAGCGGCGAACCCAAACCAGCTGGATACGAGAAATCCAAATAAACCACCCAGAACAAAGTCAGGCAAAAGAGAAACGAACGAGAAGTGTAAAAGGGAATGAAGATCATTGGACGCTTCTTCATCACGGGAGGAAGAGAATAAAGTGATGATGGTTGGATCAACCATGGATGGGCTGAGTTGATGGTTGGATCAACAGGTGTTGCAGCTTTGGGCTTTTAGCATTGGGTTTTTAAGTTTTATTTTCAGGCTTTGAGCTTTTAGCTTTAAGTTTTATACTTTCAGCTTTGTTGCTTTCAGGCGTCCAGCTTTTAGTTTTCAAGCTTCCAGTTTTTAGGTTTCAGGCTTCCAGCATTTAGTTTACAGGCTTCCAGCGTTCAGCTTCCAGGCTTCCAGCTTTCAGCTTTCAGGCTTCCAGCTTTTAGCTTTCGGGCTTCCAGCTTTTAGTTTTTAGGCTTTCAGCTTTTAGCTTTCAGGCTTCCAGCTTTCAGGCTTCCAGCTTTTAGCTTTCAGGCTTCCAGCTTTCAGGCTTCCAGCTTTTAGGCTTCCAGCTTTTAGTTTCCAGGCTTCCAGCTTTCAGCTTTCAGGCTTCCAGCTTCCAGCTTTCAGGCTTCCAGCTTTTAGCTTTCAGGCTTCCAGCTTTTAGCTTTCAGGCTTCCAGCTTTTAGCTTTCAGGCTTCCAGCTTTTAGCTTTCAGGCTAACTTTCAGGCTTCCAGCTTTTAACTTTCAGGCTTCCAGCTTTCAGCTTTAGGCTTTCAGCATCAGGTTTTCAGGTTTAAGCATTAAACTTTCAGCTGTAGATATCCTCTGCTACCTTAATTAGGCTGACCTCGATACGTTCTGTTCAAATGTTAGATCGAAGAGAAAATTTGCCTGTCATAGCCTGTCATTGTGGCATTTCGACCTTCAGCTAATTGGCAATTGCAACAATTTTTCACGAGCTCTCATTGGCGAATTTCAATGGCGAATCATACTTAAACAAAAATTCTTTTTCGTCCTGTCGTTTTACTTTGAAAAAAAAAAGTTATATCTTTGTTTATCAATCGATACTGGGTGGAAGACCTTAATGGAAGTGGCAATCAAGGTGAGACGGCGATTATACGTCGGGGGAGTGAGACACGCTGTATGAAGGCAGTTCAATGGGAGTGAACACAATGGAATACGAGACCGTAAATTATCGAGAGAGTCATTGGCCTCGCAGAGAGTATGCGTTCGCGCGTCATTCTTTCGTCTCTCTCTCTCTCGCTGACAATCATTCGCGATAAAGATAAACGTAAAATTGTTATCTTTATGCGCAAGAGCGTTATTCGTACGTGTGTTGGCTCATACGAGATCGCGTTTTGGTATAGCACTTCTCTCTTTCCTTCTCACTCGTTTTCTCTCTCTGATCTCTAGTTCCTCCCCCCCCATTCATTCTCCGTTTCATTTTTAATCTTATTTTTGTTATTATTGATAACCTTTGCATCTGTCAAATTGTACAAAAATAATACAATATTAATGCAGAGTTAAATATGTTTTATATTACGTTTATATTATTTTTAATTTTTTATAATTACTCTTGTATTATTTCAGTGGAATTTCTTTCGCATTATTTTGGAGTATTATTGTATTACTTGTATTATTTTTCAACATTTTTGTAACAGAATCCATATTACTTACTTTTTTACCCATTTTGTCCAAAAGTGATTTAATTAAAGTATTATTGCATTGTCGATCGAATTAATCAATCTATTTCGAACCTCTCTATCACTCTCTATTTCTGTCTTTCTCTTTCTCTCTCGTTCTTGTAGTTTTTGGGTTTCCATATAATTATTTTATTCATATAATTATTGGTATAAGTATCATAACCATTTTTTTAAAATAATTCTTTTTTTTTATTATTTCGAATATTTCATCTTTATATTTTATTATCATCACTGTTATTGCTATCTATATTTTTACGACTTTAACATTTTTATCTCGTATAATTTATTTCTATAGTTTTAATAATTATGTCATTATTTTATATGTTTGGACAAAAGTGATATTCGGGGATAATAAACTTTTATCATCATCATCTCGTCTTTTTTATCTTTGATATTTCTCTTTCTCTCTCTTTCTCTTTTTTTCTCTCTTGCTTTGAGATTGAGTTTCGGGTCGGCCGATTGAGTCATTTGGAAGCCCGAACTCTTAACGCTCGTCAAAGGCAAACAGACGAACGAACCGGAGAGATCCGAGGCAAAGAATAACGAGCACCGAAGGGGCAAAAGCAACCGAAGAAGAAGAAGAAGCAGAAGAGGGAGAGTTGAAGAAAAAAAAAAAACTACCGGCGTTTGGGCTTATCGTCTCGAGTTTATCAGCAAGAAAAGCGAGTGCGACAGAGTGAACGGCTATTATTTCGATAATTTCGCAAAATAAAATAAAAAACATTTAAAAAAATAAAAAACAAAAAACGAAAGATAAACGCAGACCGATGTTTTGACTGCCGCGCGCGGTAGTCGTAAAACGAGAATGTTTCGAGACTACCGGATCGATTGTGGGCTCCCTGAACTTGAGCCGTCTTCAAAACCGAGCAGTAAATCTATTTCGTGCCGTCAAAAAGACAAATTCTCGATGTACCTCATAGTTGAAATCCTCGTAAAAACAATTCTGCCGTTTCTTTGAAAATATTATATTTTTTTGACGACCGAAAATTAGCTTCCGTCATTTCTTTTTTTAGAACGTAAATATACAATTTAAATTTTGGATTGAATTTTCTACCAAAGAAAAATTGTCGATCCAGTCGAAATACTCGTTAAAACAATTCTCCTATTTTTTAGAAAATATTGCACTTTTATTGACGACCAAAAATTAGCTTCGCTTACTTTTGTTTTCAAAAACTTAAATGTGTAATTCTAATTTTGGATTTTTTGTCCTATTAGACGAAATCCTTGTAAAAAGGATTTTATTTTTTTTTAGAAAATATTGCAATTTTTTTGACGACCAAAAATTAGCTTTCTTCATTTCCATTTTCGAAAACCTGAATTTACAATTCTTTTTTCGTATTTAATTTCCTAACAACGAAAAATTCTCGCTGTTATTATTTTGTTAAATATTGTTAATTTCAACATATTTTTTTAAACATTGGACATTTTTTGAAACCCAAAAATTAACTTGGGCCATTTTTTTCCAAGAATATAAATTTGCAATTCCAATTTCGAGTTTTTCGTTGTCAGGTCGCAAAAAAAGAGAAGACGGTTGGCAGAGAGGGTGAGGGGTACAAACTGCACTCGTGAAAGCCCGAGTGCGTTGCACCAGCGCAGGATCCTGCGTGTACTTGCAATTAATGATAATAATTGTTCAACTGGGCTTGATGACCGTTTATTAGAGCTCGGGAGTCTGTAATTCAGGGAACGCAGTGGCGGGACCTCGGGATGGCAATCGCGTCACGCATTCCGTCGTGCTCCATTTTTTTTTCAGTCTTTTTTCGTAACCCTTTTTTCCCACTCGCTTCGCCTCGTTTTTTCCTTTTTTGTATTTTTTTTTTGCATTTTTTCCTAATTGCATTTTTTATCGTTTTTTTTTTTGCTTCAAAACGGAAGTGTTTTGCCAAGCTTGGTGAACGCAGTGCCTCGCTTCATTTAATATACATTTTATTTAACAAATTTTTATTTTTTATTTGTCAAAACACATTAAAAATTAAAAATATTGCTCGTAAATGGAATAGCTCAATTTGATAAAAATCATTCCTATTGTTATAAATATTCATTGAGAAAAAAACAATAATTATTATAATTGCCAAAATAGAAAAATTATTATTATTATCGTTATCAATATTCTTCGAATCGTAACCACATTTATATTCATTTACTTCATTAAATTCATCGAACTCTCTCTTATCCCATAAAAAATTCTCATTTTTCATGACGATATTAATTAAAAAAAAAATGTTTTTTTTTCAATTTTTTTCTCCTCTTATTCCTGTCTCTCTCTAGTTATTTTTGAGTTCCTCGTTCCTACATGTGTGTCCACGTCCACCCACACGGACCCCCATAAACTCCTCCCACTGAAATACCATGTACCATTTTTTTCCTTTTTTTTCATGTAACGATATAAATGAAAAAAAAAGAAAAAAAAAAAGAAACGAAAAACACGTGTATTTCGGGAAGACTACTGATGGTTTTGTGACGAGAGGGAGCTCTGTCAGTTGTTGCGACAAATGTCTTCTCCCGAAAGCTAACAGACGAGGAAATTTCGTCATCTCGAGATTCGGAGGATCTTTGGAAAACGATTGCCCATACGTAAAACGGCAGATGTTCATGGTTATACATCGACAAAAAATAATGAGGAGCAAAAGAAGAGGAGGAAGAAAACAGGCAGTTACAAAATACTCCCTCGTTCGAGTGATACGATAACCCGAAAGGGGTCGAGCCAATCGTTTCAGCTGAAGAAATACATATCGCTTTTCAACGTTAAGGGGACCTTGAGGGGGACGAACTCACGATTTTTTGTCTTTTTTGTTTCCTCGAGGATTTCATTTTTTTTTTTTATCATTTTGGAAATTTTTTTCGATCTTGGAAGTTGAGCCTGAAAATTCGTAATTTCTCACTGGTTTCTTTTTTTCCCTTGCCATAATTAATTTAACGAACGAAAAAATGGATTTAAAACTTTGAATTGTTAGGATGCATCAAAATGATTTTTTTTTAATTGCCAACATTTTTTTACCAAATTCGAGCTTCGATAATTATGGAAATAAATTTCAAGGATCTTTCTTTGGTGATTAGCGACAAATCCACGAAGTAAGAATAATCGTTAATTATGAAAAAGAAAAAAATTTGTTTTTTCGTCTCAATCCAACGGAGCAAATTTCTCATCACCAAAATTGATCTTCGAAAGACACGAGAATTTTCTCGTTAATTTCTTGGATCAAAAATATGTACAATTAAAGTAATATGCCTTTAATTCCAAAAAGACTAGAATTTGAAGAGAAAATACCAATCAAAAATCCTCCTTAATAATCTCCCTCATTTTCATTTCTCCCCAAAATGAATTTACCTCCCCAAAAAAAGCCATAATTTTCTTCACCATCTAATAATCTAAATTTCTCATCATCAAAGTCCGTCATTGGATCTCAGCTGGGTTCATCTTCTTCAATAATCTTTCCAATAAAAACATGTCAATATTAATAATTTCTCGTTTTCTTCGTCTCCATTAAAATGAGAATTAAAGAAAATTCAAAAGAATTCCAAACAGAGAAATAAACATAGAATGAAATATCGAAAAACAAAAATGTACATGACGTTCCATCATTAACTCAAAAAAAAAAAAAAAAACGTGGAGCTTTTGATCGTATGTGGAGCTCGAAGGATTTTGGAGAGGCGAATTGCATCGGGCTGTCTCGTCCTTCTTGATCTTATGTACAGACCCAGCGTGTGGGCAGAGATTTCCCACAGAGCGACCACAGCTGTCGGACCATATCTCGCATAGCCCAACTTTTGGTCTCTCATCAAATCCCAGATATATTTTATACCCCGTAGGAGTCATTTCATGGGACCACGATTATTAGCATAACTGTAGGGAAGAACTGTCAGCTCGGCGGAGCGGCCTGGGGGGGGAAGGGGGGGGGGAGAAAAATATTTTCGAGCACTGGAGCAGCCGGATCCTGCAGGTGATATCTTGTACCTCGTCAAGGAAGGGTTTCGTTGAAATTACCTTTGATCTCGAATACACGAAATATTGGGGAAAGAGGGGGGGGGGGGGAAAATAAGGGGCGGAAATGGTATTTCAAAATTTTTTTTTCTCTATATGTTCACCGAGACCTACGAGTCATCTGGAGTTATCTAAAAAGTGTTATCTGTAATTTAATATTTACCGCAGCTCGGCCCTTACCCAACCGGTTATTGCCACGGTTGGACCAACAGATTTTCCAGGCTAACGGAATCTGCAACAAAGAAACACGAAAAAGATTGATCAGTGCTGAGGGAATGTACGATTGGTTGGTGATTCGTTGGATGGAACGTAATTATCAATTTTACGAATTATTTGAATGTTGATTATTTATTGAATAAATATTCCGAAATATTTGAAAGAATATTTTGATAGAAATAGATAGGTATTCTAGAAATTGTTTTCAGAATTTTTTAGGATATTTTAGATATTTTTGTATCGATTTTTACAAGTTTGTAGATTTTTAGAATCTTTTTCGAATATTGTATAATATTTTTTACTATTTTAAAATCTCGCAAAAACGTTTTTAAAAAAATTAAGGATCTCTTTCGAATCTTTTCGAATTCCCGAAAATTAGGCATTACGGACGAGTCTCGTTACCGAGACAAAACAAATTCTCCCTTCTCGTCGATAATTCCCAAAAACAATCTCCTATTTTTGACATAACCAAAAAGCTTCCATAATTAAAAAACGATTACCTACTATACCTTTGTATGAAAAGTACCCCATCAAGATTGGGATGGTCTGCTAAGTGGAATATTTGCCCGGTAATTGTTCTTACAAACCAACCCCCCCTCCCTCCCTCCCTCCCTCTCCAATTTTAATCTCCTCTTTTCTCGATCCCCAAAACATCAGACCAGAAATCTTTTATCTCTTTATAATTTTGTCATCATTACGTCGTTCGTTGGAGCCTGTTATTATCATTGCTCGATTCTCCGACTCGTATCTCAACGAATTGATGACATTTTAATTCGCAACTTTGATACACGTACGATCTGCACGTAGGAATCCTTTAATTATGGAATTTCACGACGAGACGAAAGCGCGGGAAGAACTCTTTGGAATTATTGAGCGCCACCGGAATAACCCCCTCTTCACCCTCCTCCCTAAACCCCGTCAAAAACCCCTCCGCCAGGCTTCGTCATCGGGGGTAACCGGAGCGGCCATTATAAAAGCATCAGCCTCCATGCGGATGGACCAAGCGAATGAGTCGAGTACGTATAACCCCGGAGGGCCCACAAATTATTCCGTGTAATTTCTCGGGCACCGACCCCCACCCGAATATTTCTCAGGACAACCTCCCTTTCCTCCTCTCCCCTCTCAATATTATATATCTCCGCAACTTTATTATTATTTTTTACATTTTTTGTTTTTCGACCATTTTTTTTTTCGTTTTTAGTTCTCTCGTGGATGCTTCTCGACCCTCTCTTTTTTTCGTCCTCTTTGGTCCTCCGGTACTCCTCTTTTACTCCCTACTCGATCCTGATGTCTCGGTTTCTCCACTTTTTTTTTTCTTTTTTTTTCTTTTCGTTGGTTTTTTTGTTTTGGTCGACTTTTTTTTCCATCCGTGAATGTACAAGGTCCGTATTTAATACGGGGGAAAAAAGGGGAGTTCGCTGGCCCCGGAGAGCACTCTCAGAATTTTAAGAAAGTAGACCCATTATTATCGTTCGTACGGGGAGGAGGGATGGAGGAGGAGAAAGGGTTTGTACACAGATTTCGTACGAGGGATTCCTCCTTTCCCCGTTTCAAATTGGATACAGAATCCCGGGCACATTTGCGACGGTACCGTTCTTCGAGTTGCCGATGCATGCCAATTTATTCTCGCGGATGTTTGGGTCGGGTAGTTTTTTTTTTTAGTGCTCATTAACCATATAAAGGAATTTATGTATTAATTGTAATGGTTTAATGATGAATCAACGATTATTGATTTTTTGGTAAAAGAGCTATTGTTTGGGTTTGTTTGGGTTGTTATATTTTATTGTTATGATTAATTATTATTATCTTATGATTGTTATGTTTGGATTGACATTTAGCTCAGGCCATAGGGAAATTGTGGATTGCAAAGTTTTTTGAGCAAAGGAATGCCTGTTTTATCCTGAAGGATAAAAAAATAAGGAGGGGGAAACCCATCCAAGATCATTGGGAAATATTCAGGCTGAAGTCATGCTCACCGTCCCAAGATTCATCTACTCGGGGATCACCATAGAATTTCCATAACATTACTAGAATGCCGGTTCTACCTGGCTATGAGAAAGCAACCCTTTTTTTTTTTGGGGCCCATGAAGCAAGCATTAGGCAAGCCATCTTTATCTCCCTCGTTTCATCGATATAATATATTGACACGATCTCGATACCCCTTTCATTGTGTTGTAACAGCATAGAGGATACTAATGGATCCTCTTCCATTTTCATTCACGAGATATGTAGATTTGAAAAATATAAATCGATACTTTTCCAAGTTTGGATACTCGAGGTGATACCTTTGTGGCCTGGAAAGTCGAAAAAACAAAATAGGGGGCCATCTATTCTGGCATGGGTTTAACACAGTTACCCTGTGCCCTTCAATAGAAAATTGGAAGGAATTTGAGCTTGGAAATGATGATAAAGAAAAATATTTATTAACAATTTCTTCGCGACTTTTGAGTGTCAAAATTTAAAAAAAGTTTCCATGATTATTTTAAAGATTGAAACTCGTAATTAAGACGAAAAAACATTTGGATAATTGAATAAAAAGGGAAGCAAAACTTAAATAAAAATGTGGTTTCGTTTCATCGATGTAAAGACTGTTAAGAAAACGATTTTTTCGAAAACCCTTTACTTCGAGAATCTTAATTTAATCCCCATACTCGACACGATAAAATCCCAAAGCTTTCAAAATCACCATAAAATAAATCGAATAATAAACGAGATTTTTTCCAGACTTAAAAATCAACGATACTTTCGAAAAAAAAGTACTCGGACAGTCCTCAAAATAACGTAAATACAACGGTCTCGAAAAAAATCCTTTCCCGCATGACTGACGATACAAAACGTCTAGCAACGATTTCGGGATCGAGAGAACTCGATCTTTTTCATTTTTTTTTTATTTTCTCGTTTCTTCTTCTTTCTTTTTCCAACGTCAGGTATGAGAAACGGCCATTAATATTCCTTACGCGCGGAGACTAAGAGAATCCTCGGGACCCCTTCCACGCTCGTTGCATTTTACATGCAACGTGAAATAATAATTTCCAACGGTTTTATTTTTTTGTTCCTTTTCTTCTTTTTTTTCTTTCTTTTTTTTTCTTCTTTTTCATTTCTCTCGAGCCTCATGCGTGTCGGACGTTGTATGGCGGTTTGTGTCATCTACCCCCGAATTTTCATAAAAATACCATAAATAAAATGCATCGGTATGTGCGTGCGTGGATCGGTATATGGCCCGGGACCTCCTTATTTATCGACAATATTTATACGCCACGCATCGCATGATATTCGATCCGTCGATGACACTCGCAGTACGGGGTACTCCCCAAACCCTTCGCTCGCCCTCGAAGGGTCTCTCGATCAAACGCCTATAAGTTCCACTGACATCGGTGTCGTATTGTTCCCTCAATCGTCCTGGCAAAATCACTGATCGAAATTCTCATTCAGAGACCGTACTTTGAAGAAGCAGTGGAGAGGGGTTTTTTTCCAAAGATTTTTTGGGTTAGGTGAAAAAATGACCGAAATTTGGAACTTTCGAGAGTGTGTGGAGAACGTGGATGTCATAGATATTGAATTGGAATTCTGGCTGATTGCTTTTTTTATTATCGTTTTGTGTGCTTTGGCCTGTATTAATCTTTTTTTTTGGAATGAAAAAATTGTGTATTTACAGTCTGATATTTTATGGTTTTCATTTTAAAAAAGTAAACGATTTTTTGTTATTTATTTTTCTATTGAACAATTTTTTAATGATTTTTTTATTTACTTTGAGGATTGAGGATTTTTTTTTGAAAATCCCCAAATGAAAATCCCCATTTGAAAATCCCCTTCCCCAAGTTTTACATATCTGTTCAAATTTTCAAGAAAAACCGAAATTTCGAGCAAAAACGGAAAATCTTCGCTACAGAAAACAACGAAAATCATGAAATTATAAAATCGAAGTTTTTCAACTTTCCATATCTGATAAAATTTCAATTTTTCACGGAAAAAAGTTAGCCAATGTTTAATCCTTTCCAAACCTGTAACATTTTCAGTTTTCCCAGTTTTTTTGCAAAACTCCTCCAGATTGTAAAAAAAAAAGTAAATAATATCGAATAAATAAATTATTCGAATTTTTCGTAGCTTTGGAAACTCCAAAAAAAAAAACAAATCTTGACGAGACCGGAAGTTGAAACAATGTACGATTTATAGAGCAAGAATGTACCTCCTACCCCTTTAACCAACCGACCCTCTTCCCCCTCCCTTTCTTGAGCCCTTTTCCTCGTACCAAAGCAGAAATAAAAAGTTAAGGGTTCGCGAGGACTCCGGTCCGTTTATTTTCCCTCGGAGTACGATAAAGTAAGAATAAAAAGTTTCGAGTCGAAAGATTAAGAGTCTGCGGACTCGCCGAGACGTGAAAAATCAGCGTAAGCCAAAGTGGAGAGAAAAGTCCTTTTCTCTCGTCTGGAAGGAACGAAAATGGCGCGAGCAAATACTTAGCAAAGAAGAGGAGAAGTGGGGGGGGGGGGTTGTGAAGGCGGGTGCAGAAAACGTAACCTCGTTACGAGAATCGGTGAAAACGCCGGGACGAGGGAGGGGGAAAGGGCTCTGGACGAATCTCGGAAAATGTTGAACTGGGAGGAAAATCGGGGGTCCCTAACGCGCGGAAAACTCACTTCCGGTCGTTCGACGCGCATTCGAATAAACTCGGAACGTCCCAGCCACGAAGTTATGCCTGAGCCATCGCCGCTTCGAAACATCCGATTTATGTCCGGAAATGCGTTATAGCTCGTTAAATTTACGTATGCAACTGTGCCACGCATTATTCCACACTTCGAGAATTAGAAGATCGTTCGGTATAACCGGAAGTCAAGAAAAACTCGAAAAAAAGGGTTCGAAAATAAAGGGTTTATATCGAACCCTTGTAACCTTGAAAAAAGGCTACAAGGGTGAAGTAATTCCATATAAAAAACAAGCCTTCGTTTTGGAAAAAAAGTAAGCTTTTGGATTCGAAAGATACCGATTTTTCTTCGATGCAGTAGAGGTCGAATTCAAACTTTTTTTTTAACCCTCTTCGGTTCGATATTTACACAAACCTGTTTTACAAGTTGCGGTAAATTTTTTTTGGTTAACGTGATTGAAACGTTTGCACGATTCCAGCATTCAAAAATGGCGAAAGAAAAATCGAGGGATTCAAATGAATTGGTTATGGTTTTATTTGTACTGGTGAAATGCAATTTTTAATGTTTTTGATAAATATTTATTCAAGGTCGAAAAACCTGACACCTCTCTCAACTAGAAAAAAAAGTGCATTTACTGATTACTAAATTCATTAATCTCTTCGAGATATTTTTAACTTGTCTAAACTACGATACATACGTTTATTTATTTTTCAAAATCTAACAAAAATCAGCATTCCCCAACAGCAATCAGCGAACCGTTCGATCAGCTTTAAAACGACATTTCAGTCTAAGAGTTACTTCGAAGATTTTTGGCACCAGCTGAGTGCAGCATTGCCAAAAACGTTCGATTTTTAGAACAAAAAAAACGTCGATTCCTCCTCGACGTGAAAACAAAATTCACTAAGTTGGGAACCAAAAGATTTTTCAAAATGTGCCAAAATTTCGTTGGCATATTTGAGCGTGAAAAAAAAATGGAAAAATACAAGGATTTTTCAGTTATTTAAAAAAACATTGAAAAATACAAAGATTTTTCCGTTATTTCAACAAAAAATTGAAAAACACAAAGATTTTTCAGTTATTTCAAAATAATTGAAAAATACAGACCCTATTTTCAACTCGAAAAATGAACGATCGAAAAAACCATTACGCAGCAAAAATACGTCGCCTACTTTTTTTTCCTTCAATCGAGAACTAAAAAAAACAATGCAGTCTCGAAAGGTGGAAGGATTCGCGTTTTCCATTATGAATAATTCACCGTGAAAGTACAGTGGAGCGTTGCTTCGAAAAAGGCATTCAAAGGTGGTTTTCGTCGGTTCTGTCATGATCCCAGTAAGAGTTCACCGTTTGAGGTTATCCTTAACGATCACGGTACCATTTTCCATTATTTCCCCAGCAGAGCTGTAATGGTAATTTCAATGCGTTTCTCGTAGCATTGAGAAAGTAGACGAAAAAAACAAATGAGGCTGGTTCTCATTTCTCGAATGCGAAAACGGATTGTCCCGTCATTTAGAAGGCCAGGATAGACTAGAACGGGGCGAGTTGCCGGTAGTTGTTGGAGGCTCTCACAGTCCAGCAATAAAATCGTAAAACAAAAGGTCTTTAACAGCCCGCGGTTCCCCACTGTTATTACTCGCTCGCTTGGGCCCGGGCGAACTGTGAGAGGAGGTCGAGAGGAGGCCAGCGCGATCCGGAGAGAAGCGGTGGAGAACAAAGAGAGAAAAAGAAATGAACGAAGGAAAAAAAATGAAGAAAAAAAAACAACACAGAGAAGCAAAAGGAAAGAAGGTTTGAGGCAGAGAAGGGTCCGAGGAGAGCTCTCTGAAAAAGGGGTTGAGGATAAATTAAGTGGAAGGGCTGGTGGCCCCCTCAGGGCCCGAGAAGAAAAATATTCGACCCCAGGCTTTGTACGATGAGGAAGACCGTAGGGCCCCCCTCTTACGAACCCACAAAAATCGCCTTCAAGATTCGGGCTCCGAATCGCCCCGAACGGAAAAAACAAGAGAGAGAGAGAGAGCCCAAGAAAGCAAAAAAAAGAATCTGGAGGAGGTAGAATGGGGAACAACGACGAGCATATGGAGGGTTTCGACCGGGGAGGCCTTAGAGTCTGCAGGAGGGCTTCGATGTACATCACGAGAGAAAAAGAGAGAGAGAGAAAGATCGGACTGAATTTGATGATGCAGACCAGACCCAGGAGAAACCAGCAACTGAAGATATCAATCAACGGGCGCATTGTGCTTGAGGATAATTTGACGCGCTGAAAGAACGAGATCTCAAATTCCAAAATCGGATAATGGGGGTCTGACGTGATGCCCCTTAAACCCTATTCCACCCTCCGATCCAACTTCTTTGGATCCAGTCGTTCAACGTCTTTCTAGAAAAATGCTGGATTCTCCGTCATACGAAAACCATGCTTGATACATTCTGATTCAAAAGATTGGAAAATAAGACCTTCAGGTTGTGCTGGATTTCAACGTGTTTAGAAAAATCGACAAAATTACGCGAAAGGCTGAAATAGTTGATCGTATGACGTTTGCCTGATGGACTTACACGTGGCCGAGCTCCCGGAGCCTGCCGTCGGCAAACTATCGTGACTCGCCAACTTGGACAACCGGACTTCGAACGAACTTTATTACTCGCCTGGTGTATCTTGCTTGTCCAGCAGGTATTTTACATTCGGGTCATCACCGATCTTTCGCAAGTTGCAATCTACCCGCATCAACTTTAGGTTGTCTTTTTCACTCTTCCAGTGGTTTTTGAGAAAACTATTTCAGATCTTGAAGAATCAAAGATTTTCCGCGGTGACCACTGGATTCTTTTAAAAGATCTTGAAATAGTCTACCACACTAGAAGAACATCCTGACCTTCCATGAGCCAGGATAGTCCTTTACGAAGTCTCAATGGCTAGCTCGAGTATCAACGATAAACCCGGAAATCAAAAGAACCCTGAAGTACGAAAAGAAACAACTAGCTGATGGATGTTTCTCACTGGAAACGAGAAACGACCCTAAGAAAGCCTTTCGAGCAAGCGATGAATTATTAAGGCCGATTAAACTTCCAAGCTAACGATTCGATCGCGTGCGATTCGAATTCCGCCCCATCCGTCACTGCCAAATTTGCAAAAATCACCTCGGCCACCTTCCGCGTGTCTGTTTCCCCAACGAGCATTCATAACGCGAAATAACTCTTGACGATACTTTTCCCGGTTACTTCCGGTCTTTGAAGAAAAAGAAGCGTTGAATTGATAAAAGTCAAAATCGATCATCAGTAGCAATTTAAAAAATGATTTTTTCCTGGAGATTCGATTAATTGACATTATCACGAGCTACAATATCCATCATGATTCCTGATCCGACCTAAGCATCGAAATAGCTTTTCAGTGGTTTCGAAATTTTTGGTTGACAAACTTGTCCAATTCTTCATGACTCAGTATTTCACATTTTGCACTCAATGATCATCATTTTACGTTTCAACACATATTTTTGAGAAAAATGAGAATTGACTGCCGGAACGTTCGTCGAAAAATGCGCTGATCAGAAATTGGATAAAAACGACAAACCGCGCAGTGAAAGAGTTGGAAAGAAAGGACTTGTCAAAAGGACATCAAGAGTCTAATAGAACGCCAAAGAAAAGAACTTCATTCTGGTGATTCTTGGTTTCACAAAGGCACGGATAATCCTGGGTGTAGCAATGGGTACATCGTCTTGAATCGACGTAGAATGGGAAATACGATTCGTTGTATACTCGACGAGTAAAAGGTATCGACGCAACGGCACTTCTACCTGCGGCACGCGTTCCACGAGGATCGTCGACTTTTCCCTTTTTTGGGCTTTCAAAAGTGGTGTTGAGCGAGGCTTAAGAGGGATTGAGAGCACCCTTACCAGGGAATAAAAGAGGAAATACCTGCCGTTTCAGCAGGCTCATTGAGACCTGCCGGTTCGACTTTTAACAGGTGTTATTGTTGGAAGATTGATCATCACGAGGAACTATCATTAGGAACTTCACGAAGATCAAAAGTATGCCGAATAATAGGAACTTCCGGAATAGTGTAATATTTGGATGATGAAAGACTGATAATTGCCAGATGTTCTTACCTGTTGTCCAATTGATCGGAGATTTCTCGGTGTTTGGATACCGACGCTTTTGCCACTTAGAAAGAGTCCGTCGGCTCGGTGTTTAATCGTTGTTCCACGGCTGGACGATCAAACGCCAAGTCCCCTTTAATCACTTCGATCGCACTGAGCAATGTTTCCTAATCGCGATACCCAAGCCTCGACACTACCCGCACTCGTTACGGTATTCACGAGTTTCTTGCTTTCTTTTATTATTTTCGTCATCCAATCGTAACTCCATCAGGAGTAAAGAAGAACTCCATCGGGATCTAGAAGTTTCCCAATAGTCCCGATAATCCACACACGTTTGGATGATACGAAGAACGGAAGTCCAAAAGAGTCATCAACACTTAAGAGGTCTTTCCTCTTATCAGGAAGCTTCCGTGTCTTCACAAGCTTGGATTCCAAAGGATCCTCGATGGAAAACCGAAGACAGTCGAATAGCGAGTGGACGAGGAGTAACATCCGAAGGCATCGAGTCGAGAGTGTGCACTGTCCGTTCCGGCGGTCTCGACTGAGGTTGTCCGATGACTAGGAGGTGCCTCGCGAGTGAACGGTAGAGTCGCGTGGTTCGCGGCGTAACGAGTAATAGCTTCGCTTGGTTGATCCTCCAGGCTTGGTGGTTGCCCCCCCAAAACCTCCTCCACCTCCTACTTGTCGTTATTTCGTGTATCTATCGAGCACGCGGTGATAGAGAAAGAGAGATGGAACGGCGGAAGGGATGGATAGAAAGAGACAGACAGAGAGAGAGATAGAAATAGAGAGAAAGGGAAATATATAGAAAGGAGCCAACGGTGCCTTGGGCACCCGTTCTTTTCGACCCACTCCGACGATCTGCGTATCCAACGATGCCTCTGCCCTGTCACGCCGTGATAGTGTCCTCGGTTGCCGCCGAGTTCCATCGGGTTCTACGGCGTGGTCGCTCCGATACGGACCTGGTGGTGGTCACGGTTGTTGGTGGTGGTAGCAACGCCACCGGTTGGCGGGGATCCGGCGCACTTTCCTACCCCCTCCCCAACGCAAAAATCCCCTCTCCGTTTCATCCAAGTTCCCCCACTTCGCTGGCTTCACCAACGGCCGTCACGACTCCGCCCCCACCACCTCTATCGTCATCCCCACTACATGACTGCGTCGTCACGAAACTTTCGAGCTTCCGCGACTCGCCGTCAAAATTTGTCGCTACTCTACGCGCGTGCGAGCGTCACGACGCTCAGCGTCACTCTTCAACCTGGGAGAGGGCGAGAACTCTATTCCGGATAAGAGAAACTCCGATCTCCCCACCACCGATTATTACCCCTTCGATCCTCTGCTCATCCCCCCACTACTTTTCGTACTTTCTCCCACCGTTTTCTACTTTCCCTCTCTGCGTCTCTACCCAATGGTGGGGTTATCCTCTAGAGGGGAAATTCTGACTCTCCGATGGGAAGGGACTGTACGATTGGGATATATATGACCCTGTGTACTTTTCTTCTCGCTCTATCACCGATAACGCGATCGCTGCACTTTTTTCTCTTTCTTCTTTTCGTTTATTCTCCCACTCTTTACTTTGTTTTTTTTTGGTTTTTTTTTGTAAACATATTTTTACTTCGAAGATAGCATGCGCGCTTCTGTAACGAGCATACTTTTTCAAACGCCCAAGCTTTTCTATACGATACTAAGGAAATTCTTCCTTCATCCATGAACTTTTTGTCGTTAAGTTTGCGGACTTTAGATTTTTTTTCATTTTGCATTTTTTTTTTTTTTGGAGTTGATCAAAGCTCGGTTACGATATTGTGGTAGTTGAAGAGCTGTGAAATTGGGATCGATGATATTGATATTCTCGTTTTTTTTCGAGGGCGATGGAAGAAACGATTTTGAAGTTGGAAGATGTTTTTGGCTTTATTGAAAATTGAGAGTAGCTCACTTTTAATTCTAATGCTATTGGTATTTTTATCACGTTGCTTTTTCTTTTGTTCTAATTTACTTACTTTTGAATGCTTCTTTCGTTTTATGTAACTTTAATTTTTTAGAAAAATTTTTCTACTTATTATTCCGTTAGTAAGGTTATAAGTTTTAAGCTTAAATTAATTTTAAGACTGATATATTACATTGCGGATTGAACTTCTGTTCCTGCATTTATGATTTCTGTTTCATGTATTTTTTAATGTTACGAAAATTAATCAGTCGTTCTACTACTTTTGTCAAAATGTCTCGTGGCCTGTTGCAGCATAAATAAATATTATTATTTCTCTCTCTTTCTCTCTCCCTCTCACTCACTGTTTGGTTCGTTAAAAAAAATGAGATTGCTCCAATCCTAGGAAAAATCTATTTTAATTTTTACCATACTCCTCCATTTATTTTCTGAATATTACTTTTTTCCTTTTAATTTGTTTCACCCTTCTCTTACATCAAAAAAAGAGCTATTCATTATTCGTCATAAATTAATAAAAAATCATATTCACTAAATAAATGTTTCTATCTCTGATATTTCATCGTAAATTAACTCTTTTTCTTTTTTAATTTAATTTCTCTTATTCAAATTAATATATTTTATTTATTCATCATTTAGAAAAATATTCCATGATTTTCTCGATCATAAATAAATATTTATTAAATTTCTCAGTACTTATTTATTAATTTGATAATTTTTCATATTCCTACTTGATTTTTTTTGTCTGTAGATAAATACCTCGTTTTTTTTTCACTTTGCCATGTCACTCGTTAACAGTCACATTTACGGAGGATCATTTTTTGTCCAGAATACGATACAACGAAATAACGTTGGCCACTGTCATTTGCGCGTTATCAGGCAGAGTCCTCGGAGAGTCACGTGACGGCCCGTCGTGTTTCGTTAGATCTGCTTTACGAGGTTATCAGAAAAGTTTGGAATTTTGGGGATGGCTGTTTGTCGCAATCCAGAGAACTGTCCGAGCGTCCCGATGTTTCTGACACGTTGAATAACGGATATATCGCATCATTCGCGCGCATACACGTACGAACCCAAATGGTGTATCAGAGATAACACGGGGAGAAATTATCTTATCGTGACTAGCCTGGCTATCGAAGCGGCGCAACCCTCCCCTTTTTTATCACGCGACATTTATTTGTTAACCTGATAACTGGTTTATCGAGTTTCATCGTCTGTGCTGGTTCTTTAAAAAAAAAACCAAAAAAAAAAAAACGAAAGGAAAAAAAGTAGCAAGTCTCCACGTGCTGACTCGATAAATCGTAGCAGTTCACCGAATTACATCTACTGCTGTTCTCCAAAGTGATTTTTCTCGAACGATTCCAATCTTAACAAACCTGACCAATTTTTCTTTCGCCGAACCTGAAGGTCATCGAGGTCACCGATGTTTCTTCTTCTTCACCCAAACTTGAAGATTTTCAAAAAGAATAAAATTGTTTTTTTTTTGGAGGTTCGAAAAAATTCAATGGAAATTCAATTCGAAGAAGTCTTTTCTCGTAAACTCGATCGCGGACACTGAGGTCATCCAGGTCAACCCGAGGAAGACTCGAATGACTTTTCTACAGCTTGAGGTCATTCCGGTCAACCAAAACGAACACAGTTTAGTCGTCGATCAAAATAAACCCAAACAACGTTTTTTGTTGCAATTGGGAGTCCTGGGTTAACTCAAACAATCCTATTTTTATTGCCAACTAGGGATAACCCAAACAATGCTTTGTTTCGTGCTTGCAGTCGTTCTTGATCAATGTCAACTCGAATTTTTTCTTAACTGAGCTTGAGCTTATTTTACGTTCTCGTCAATTGAGAAAAAACGACTTTTTTGGCAGCCAAGGTCACCCTGGGTCTTTCCAAGTCGAAGAAAACCGTAGCATAGAATATTTTCAACCGAAAGTTACCTATCTCAAAGTCTGATTTTCTACGACTCCAAATCCTAAAGAAAGTCAGCAATCATCGCTTCCCGAATTCAAAACAAATATTCTATCAACCATTTTGAAATAGACGTCCGAACTACGGGAAAAGTTTTTTTTTCGATGATCGAACCTCCAGCGAGCACTTTCCTTTCCAAGTGATTCCAACCCAAACAAACCCAATGACGATCTTAAAGATTTCTTTCGAAAGACGATTAACAACGGATCGTTGATTGGAGTCATCCGCACTCACGTGACACTATACATGACGTCGCAAGGAATTACCACAAAGTTAGACCTCCAAATGACCTTGAACCCTACGAAAACCTCCTCCAGCAATTTTCCAGTCGCCGATGTAGGCCCGAAAGAACCGCGCACCGGAAGTACCATTTTTGGAAACGTAGATAAAATATAACTACTGAAAGGAGCTTGGAAAAGCGCGTTTTTTTGGTAAGTGATTGTCACGATGGAAGGGTTGGTGGCACGCGCGTTCGACTGGCTTTCCTCGATGATCCGGTCGACGAGTTGGGCGCGAGAGAACACACGCGCGGTTTCCCCTTCGCGCAACTTTCCCTATTCTGGTTGTCCCCTCGCCGATTCACCGATCCACCCCCCACCCCCCATCGAACCCCCTCCCCCGTTTGGAGGAAAGAAGAGAACGCGTTCCCGCTTCCATTTTACCCCACCCTTTCGACTTCGCCACCTTTGGCGAAACACCTCGTGTTGGACGAGGGGAGACCACGGACGATGAGGAAAGCCAGCGATTACCTCTCTCGTTGATCCTAACCTCACCAGCGCCGTTTACGAACGGCCGAGAATGGAAAAAAAACAAAGAAAACCCCACCATCGTCTGGACGGGCTTCTGTCTTTCAGCAAACTCCGCCTAGTGACGCTCGTTCACCCCCGCGCCACTCTTATCCGGCAAAGAAAAACCCCGGGAAAAGGAACGTGTATGATAATCATGATGAAAAAGTGAGGTTGGAAAAAAAGAAGTGGGGGAAGTATGCGTATGTTTCTAACGTTGAAACGCTCCCCTTCAACCCCCAGTAGAAAAATAGGACGCTTCGACGAAACCCCGCCCCCGCAGCAACATCCCTTCGCCTTTTTTCACCCTTCCTCCCCAACGGGGAACTTTTCCGCATTATTTTCTCGTTCCTCCAATGACCGTACGCAACTTCCATTTTTTTCGGACCGAGGGCGCCACCGTTTCGCCACAGCAAGCCCTTAAACCCATCCGCTGCGAACCTTGGCACCCTCTTTACCATCCCGAACTACGTACTTCTCGAAACTACCGACAGATGGCGAACCATCTGCGAAACGACAACGTAAGCCCTTCGATATTCTCGCGCGAATTTATCTAGAGACTATCCTGCGGGAATTTCTTCCGTACCGACCGCTCGACTACTTTTAGTTCTCGCGCTTGACACCAGCTCCTCGAACACTGGCGACACACCGCGGTCGTTTTTGGAGACTTTTTCAGATTACCGTTTTACCCTGCCCACCCTGTAGATTTCAATGCTGATGACCGGACGCGATCACTCGTTTAACCGGGTCGGGTAGGAAACCCGAATTTCGAATGACCGGAAGGCTCAAAATTTCGAATTTGAATATATAGAAATTACTAATTTCATTAATTTTTGGGTTTGTTTGGATTTGTTTAAAATCAAGGGTTTAAAATCAAATAAACCCAAAATTTTGTAAAGCCTTACGAAATTTCTAGTTTCGAACTATTAAAATTCGGAATTTTGAGCCTTTTGGTCGATGAAAGTTTGGGTTTCCAACTCAGCCCCCGCCTAATGCTTCAATCATATTCATTTTCAGTTATAATTCATTTTTGCTTTATTTAATTTAATTTGAAAATGGAAAAAAAACTTAGTGAATTAAATTTCTCCGAACGTTAATAAATGTTAATGCAAGCATTAGCGTTTATTAATACAATTATTAATAATAATGATATTAGGCTACTAATCAAGCTAATGCAATTAATTATGGCATTATTATCAAATTTTGCTGGAAACGTTAATATATTAATAATTCGTTATTTAATTAGCTTAGAAATAATCGACCAATATCATTCTTGTTTAAGTACATTCTACTAGCATTTATTAACGAATGATTTTCTTAATTAATCACGTGACATTAACTGTTTAATGATGTTTAAATATTGACATTTTTAATTAAACACATAGATAATTAAACATTGCAAAATTATGGGCAAATATGTTTGACAAAAAACGAAAAATAATGGATATTTTTAATTAAAAAAATATTTTTTATCCGAAAATCCTGCTGAATAAAAAATATTTCGAGTCTGCTCTTTTTTTTATATCCCAACGCCCAGTTTTCTCAATAATAAAATAAAAATTGAAGAGTGAAGCGTTTCATAAAAATAACATTAACGAGCGTTGGAATTAGAGTGATAATTGATGACAAACGCCAATAGGATATTCCCAACGTGCGTTTTATTTTCCTCGCTTCGTATTTGATTATTTATTGCTACGGTATGTAATTCGAAATTTATTTTAATTTTACTTGATCATGTATTCATTTATTTTATTACGTATTCGCGTTTTCATAGCCGCAATATAATTTTCGCTTCCCGAATTACGCGAAGTGTGGTGCTAAAAGGCCCCCTCGGTTCGAGCCCAAAGCGATTATGAAAAAATCTCGAGGCAGTTTTACGAGCGTTATTTTCGAAAGCGACGTACAGTTAAAAATATTATAGTGGGCAATGAGAGGTTTTATTCGTACACTCCAGTCAATGGTGTCATGAATTAATCTCCTATCAAACCACGATCTTATCGAGTCGTAACTTTTGAAATTCTCGAATCCAAAATTTCAAATCATTGAATCCCCAATTTTGCACTCAGTGGCATTTTATAATAAAAAAATACAAAATCCAATTCTTCCTGTCCACGTGTACTAATGGGTTGAACAATTGACGATTTTTTTGAAAATTAAACTTTTTGAAACTTACTATTCAAAAAGTTACCAAATAGGTCGATTGTTTTTTTTTTGCCGGTTTCCACATTTCGAGAGTTTATAAATTTTGAAATATCTCGTTGATTAAAAATACCACAATTTTATTCCGCTAACTCAAAACTGCAGAAATTACGTTAAAAAATCTTCAAAAACTCAAAACATCAAAAACAAAATAAAAAAATTTCCCGACCCAAACGTCACGTAAAAAAAAAAAATAATAACGTTATTAATATTTTTTAAATTCTCAATTCTTTTCAATATTTTTGAAACAATTGTAACTTATCAATTTTATTTATCAAAAACAACAACTCATTAAATTAAATACGAAACAATATATTTTTTAATTTTCAAAATCCTTTCTTTCTTGAATTAAATTAATTGTTTTTTTAAAGAATGTTAACGAGCTCAAATTCCCATTAATGACGAGACAACATGGGTCACCATAAAATTTAATTTAACAACAACAAAAAAACTAAACGCAACGTTTATCAGCTTTTTAACTCGCTATCAATGACGAGGGAAAAAAAGAGAGAAAAAAGAGGAAACGAATGACTCGAAGGTTTTTTTTGGTCGTTTTCCGGGGATGGATTATCCGGTTTGAGTGATGCGATTTGGCTGAGCCTCGAGATCTACCTCCGGGGAGAGGTGAATCAACGGGCTATCAGTGGCTATTGGCCAGAAACGCGGCAATCGGATAGTCTCTGTAGGGGGAGAATGTGGACGGTTGGGCAGATTGCAAGAGCAAACCCCCGTAGTGCTGCGATTATATGTACATATATAAAACGGTTAGCTTCACGATCCGACGGATCAGTTGGGCTCACTCTCGCGTCATGCCGTATAATTGATTTTACCTCGAGATGCTAAACGCTTCAATCTGGCTAATGGCGCGTTTGCGCAAAACTCCGACGTGACCAAGCTCAAATAAAATAATCAAACGTATTTTCAAAAGAAAGAAAAAAAAAATGGTAATCCATAAAAAAGACGTTTGACTTATGAACATGAATATTCATAAATATATTTTATTTTGCTGCAGCAGAAAAACTGAATTTTTTATGGAATTTTGATTTTTTTACGTTCCGATATCAACTGATAAAAGCAGGAAAAAAATAAACTGAAACAACGTGAATCAACGTAAATTTATTTATTAATTTTTCCATTATCTGTCAATTCGTCAATGAACTGTCAATAATAATAATAACTTTATATAATAATAATTCAACCAACCAAACGTATTTTAAAAAGAAAGACAAAAAAGAATCGTAATCCATAAAAAAGACGTTTGGCTTATAAACATAAATATATATAAATATATTTAAACATATTTTATTTTGTTGCAGCAGAAAGACTGAATTTTTATTGAATTTTGATTTTTTTACGTTCCGATGTATTTATCAACTGATAAAAGCAGGGAAAATAGAAACTACATCAACGTGAATCAACGTGGATTTATTTCTTAATTTTTCCATTAACTGTCAATTCGTCAATTGGCTGCCAATTTTTTAATCAACTGTCAATTCGTCAACCAATTGTCGACTTGGTAGCCTGTCAATTCGTCAATGAACTGTCAATATGTCAACAAACTATCAATTCTTTTAATAACTGGAATAATAATAATAACTTTTAATAGCTTTCAATAATAATAATTCAACCAATTAAAAATTTACTAATAGTCACTTTGTTCACTGTCAATTTCTGGTTTCATCGAACTTGAAACATTTCCACAGGTTTTCTAGAATGTGCGATTTGTCAAATGTCAAGAATGTTACCTGACTCTCGACTTTTTACGCGCGAGTGAAATACGATCACCGTTCATTTTTTTTTTTTTTTTTTTTTTTTTTTTTTTTTTTTTTTTTTTTTTTTCTTTCTTTTTTCTTTTTTGAGAGCCAAGTTTTTTTTTTCTCTAGATCGTTACCACACAGCCCTCAAATATACCTGCTGCATTCCAAATGCTGCACTTTTTTCACGACTCGAGTTGTGACGCCCTCGCCACGCTAAATTCATCCCTCTTTCATTATTCTTATTAATACCTTTCCTGCATTGTGGGGCTTTTTGAAATTCTAACAGGCTTCCCCATAATCCTCCCCAGGTAATCTCCTGGGCGTGTTTTGTACCAAAAAAGGTCCATGCAATGTTTACTCCTCTATAATTCTCGTGGTGTTCCTCAAAGAGTATTCTAAACACGTATTTGTACCTACACGTATATAAATACCCTTATATACGACAAAAGACGATTTTGAAGACACTTGCTTCGAGGACTTTCCCATCCAAATGCCAAGGATCCTTTTGAAAAAAAAAAGCTTTCAAAATCGATTTCTAAAATCTCTGATTATGCTTATAATCATTATTTCTACAATACTGATTATTATTCCAATAACTGATTGCACGATTTCATCCAATCTTTTTTTTACTCGAAAATATAAATATTTAGGTATATTGATAATTTTTTAAATCAATATATAAATATATTGCATGCAAACAAATTTAATGTAGGATTTTTAAAAGTTTGAATAAATCTAAATATAGAATTTTTTTATGAATCTTTATTATTCATAAAATAAACACAAACATAAACATCAAATTTTTATGTTGTAGATAAAATAATATTTAGACATTACTATTATTATTATTATTTATGAATATAAATATAGAATATAGAAAAATTCAATTAAACAAATATGTTTTCTTTCACTGAACGATAATTCCTTAAAATTTACATTAATTGTTCCATTGAAATTTTTTAACTTTCTAGCTTGCATAAAAATAATACTTAGTTTAAAAAATCATGCATAATGTTGGTTAAATTTTTGGAAATTAATCTCTAGGTGAGTTGGTGCAGGAAAATCCCTATAACAAAAAATAGGGATTAAAGAATAGTAAAAAAAAAGGTTAAACAATAAATAAATTCCACTAGTATTTGTTCCTTCAATATAAATTAATTTCGTATTCCTGTTGATGTCAATTCGATCGTAGCCACGCGTCGTCTCGCGTGAATAATATTTTTTCTTCGTCTCTCCACTTATCCAACCGAGTGTCCTCTCTCATACTCCGAACAGTTTAGGAATGTCAACTGATCGTTTTCATTCTCAAGCTGCACAGGTGTCATCAAGAACCACGTTAAATAAAAGCTGACACGAATCTTCTCACGAATATCCTCGAGCAAATAACGAAAGAGGCTGCTTGTCCCCTTTTCACTGCATTGGGTTGACCATCGATCAACGAAAAGTGACAGCTACCTATGATCAGAGAACTTCTGCCAAGTGGCCTATTAGAGATATGTGGTAATTCCAATATATTCCAAGTTCATGTTTGGGCTCGGGAGTTTCTCGGAATATCTTTGGGGTGATTAATTTTTCTCATTTGGTTGAGGTACTTAAATTTGTGAATTTGTTTGGGTTACCTCAAGCGTTGGTTTTGTTTGGGTTATCTTATTCTCTGATTCTGTTTGGGTTAACTTAATTCCTGATTTTGTATGGATTTGTTTGGGTTACTGAGTTTTGTAAATTTGTTTGGGTTACTGACTTCTGTAAATTTGTTTGGGTTACTGAGTTCTGTAAATTTGTTTGGGTTACTGAGTTCTGTAAATTTGTTTGGGTTACTGAGTTCGGTAAATTTGTTTGGGTTACTGAGTTCTGTAAATTTGTTTGGGTTACTGAGTTCTGTAAATTTGTTTGGGTTACTGAGTCCTGTAAATTTGTTTGGGTTACTGAGTTCTGTAAATTTGTTTGGGTTACTGAGTTCTGTAAATTTGTTTGGATTACTGACTCTCTGAATTTGTCTGGGTTACTGAATTTTCTGAATTTGTTTGGCATAATGAAGTCTCTGAATTTGTTTGGGTTACTGAATTCTCTGAATTTATTTGGGTTCCTGAGTATTCTGAATTTGTCTGGGTTACTGAATTCTCTGAATTTGTTTGGGTTCCTGAGTTTTCTGAATTTGTCTGGGTTTCTGAATTCTCTGAATTTGTTTGGGTTACTGAATTCTCTGAATTTTTCTGGGTTACTGAATTTTCTAAATTTGTTTGGGTTACTGAATTTTCAGAATTTGCCCGAGTTACTAAATCCTCTGAATTCGTTTGGGTCATCATATAACATGAAATCGTTCGGGTTACTAAATTCTCGGAATTTGTTTGTTCACGTTACCTTATTCTTTGAATTTGAAGAAACAACTATTTCAAGAATCCTTTGAACGTAATTCTCCGCGTGATTAAATTTGGTTACCGGATATGATATTTGACAGCTAATAAAAGACACTGCTGACAGGGATATAATTGGAGTCCCATTTCGTACGAGTTAGGCCACGAATGCTCGCGTCGCACTGACAGCTGGCGCAAAACTGACCTGAACTGCGATCAACGCATTCAAGTCGAAGCGTGCATTTTTTTAGGGCTCGAACGTCTCGAGGATTTCAAACGGTGCGCGTGCGCGCTGCGTACGGTCATTCGGGTGATTGTACGCACTTTGCAATCAGATCGTTTGCGTTTTTGCAATTAAAAAAAAAACCCGACGTGACTCGTCTTTTTTTATTATCAATGCTAATTGTCCACTCAGGCTTGTAATTTACTGTATTTAACGGCGAATCAGCTTTTGTTCGTTCGGAGATAAACTGGGTGCGCACACTTGCCCCGAATGATTCTATTTTTAAAAATGCCCGTTTGGATTTGAAGAATGGACTTTTTCATGATGATGATCACTTTCATACGATCTTGCTGACTTCTTGATCAGCATCACGAAAATGATCACCATCTTCTTTTATGTCTGACAGGTCAAACGCCACCAACAATTGAAGACATTTCTCCGATGTAAATCTCTTTTCGGGTGACCGGTAAAAATCCACTTTCTCAAGTGTGACTATCAGGTATCGGAGGGCCAACTCGAAAGACGATGAAACGATAACTTCCAACGAGTGGGTCGATAATCATCTGAGAATTGAGTAAACTCGCGCGTCGTCTGAATTATTTTCCTGCGATCAATCTTCCACGATTGATCGATCGATAAATCGCGAAAATCTTCATTGTCTTCCGAACATTTTTTTTTTGTTTTGCTGTCAAGTGGGATGCGTCGCAATTGATAAAAATTATCGGCTTGAATCTTCGTATATTGGAATTCCAACTTCGATGTTTTTATTCGAAGATTTTGTTTTTTGGAAAATGTACGACTCTTTTTTCGTGAGATACGGTTTTTTATTTTATGGGATTGTATTTTTCGAAAATATGAGGATTTCATTATCAAAAAGTGCTGTTCTTAAAATATTCAGATTTTTCAAATTTTCAATTTCATTTCAATTTTTCAATGTCAATAAAATATCATTTTTACTACGAAATTTTATTTTTATTATTTTGTCATTGAAATACGAAATTTTGAATGAAAATAAACAAACTGTTTACGCAGACCGAAACAATTTTGAATTCTTGAAAAAATCTTTTAATTGTTCAATTTCATTTCAATCGTATTTAAAAATTTCAATTTCAATAAAACTCAATTTTTACTACCAAATAAATGTTTTCTATTTTGTCACTGCAATACAAAATTCGGATTGAAAATAAAAAATTGTTTGCGCGGACTGAAACATTTTTGAATTCTTGAAAAAATCCGTTAATTGTTCAATTGCTAAACTCGGGCTAATGAAGACCTCGTATTTGAGACGTTCGACCGGAAGTCGTCGAAACAGGATGACAGGAGGAACAACAATAACGAGGGGTGTCATCGTTTCCAGATCTCGAGCTGAGCGTCCGATCGTAAAAGTTGTCGGCTGAACAGCTGGAGCCATTCGTTCCCGATGTGATTTTCAAACGATCGGTTATAGCGACGACAACTTCTCTGATCTACAAACGACGATCTCTAATGACCGGAAAAACCATTGGAGATTTAATGACTATTTTTTTTTGTTAACCCGTAAACGAGAATGGTTGAAATATCGCAATAAAATAAACGAATAAAATGTCATAACGAATCGTCGTAACATCACGAGATGTAAACGGTGCTCGTCCGAGAAATATATTCTTTTTTTCGGCCTCTCTCCGAAAACGCAATCTTCGAATCGATGAAATACGAAACCGAGACTACATTATGCCGAACCGGTTGTTTTTCTTGTAACTCATTTCTACAATCAAAGCCTACCACGTAACTATCAATTTTAATAATATTGATGCAACGATTTTTACGCTCCCGCAATTTGTTTCGGTTTAAGATTTGGTTAAATGAAAGGATTGTTTATTCAAAAGTGTATTGATGACACAATCTCACAAAAGTTGTTTTTTTTCTCCATATTTTATTAATTTTTGTATCAATTGAGTAAGACATTAATTAATCAGTTTTTTAATTTTTTTATTCATTTTTTAAATCCATTTATTCATTTATTTATTAGTAATATATATATATATTAATATCAAATTATCTATTTTAATGATTTTAAATCATTAAATCAGTCAATACAATTTTTTAATTATTTGATAATTAATTTTTTTAATTTGTTTTAGAAAATTGAATACGATTTATATTACAAACGAAATTATAAAAATAAAATACCACTTTCTTCACTAATATACAATTAACTGTGACTTTTATTACTTTTATTAATTATTATTGTTTTAAACAATTTACATAATATATACATCGCTTCATTACTATACAAAATATTAATACAACAAATAATACGAAATTCAGCCAATCTAGTTTCGAAAAAATTCAAAATCTTAATTTAAAAAATGGTACCTCCTGTATTTTGAAAAACAATGAAAAATTACAGTCATATAAACAATATTTCGAAAATCAATTCTCGATTATGCAAATATGTTCTCACAATAATTTTTTTTTTTCGTTAAATCTGTGAAATTAAAATTCACGAGAATGTCCAGCAGAAAATTTATTTTCGGAATTTTCGAAAAAGAAATATGTAAAAACGTACGTGATAACTTCGATTGTCTGGAAATACTATTCTCAAACGTAGCATTAATCTCTCGGGGACGGGGATGCCTCGCATACGAGGATCCCCATAGGAGGATACAAACTCGCCAGGACCCTCGGAGAATGTAGAAAACGTAAGTTTATGATAGTCTTACGATAGAGCGGGGACTTGTAGCGTTCGGGAAAAGTTACGAGTATGAAGGCTCCTTCATCGTGTTCGATTGCCCGGCTATCGTAACGACACCCATTCGTTAAAGAAATCGGAAAGACTTGAACGTGAAATTCCCGTATCGCGTAACTGTCAGACAAATGAAAAAAAGGAAAAGATAAAACACAATAAAAAAAGAAAAATCAGTCACAAAAAGAAGACCGAAATAAAAAAAAAGAAGCTATAAAACAAATGAATAATAAAAGTAACAAACTCAAATAAAATAGAAGAAAGAAAATTTAAAGAAAGAATTAAAATAAAACGATTGAAATAAAAAAAATAAATTTAAATAAAAATATCTAATAAAATAAAATTAAATGAGGAGATAAGCTGAAATAAATACATAAAAAGTTAAAAAGGAAGCGACGAAATAAAATAAACATATATGAAAATTTATTGATAGCAAATAAACAAAAACGAGATAAAAATAAAAACGTGAATTAAAAACAGAAAATGAGTAGATTAAAATACAGAATTAAATACACAATAAAAAAAGCATTGTAAAAAATAAAAAATGCAGAAGATAAAATAAAATATAAATAAAAATGCATGTGAAAAAAACAAAAAAGGAAGGAAAAATTGAAAAAAAATAGAAAAAATAAACGTGGGAGAAACCGAGGGAAAAAAAAGGGAGAGGTTATGGGAGATTTCAGATAGGAAAGCGTTGGGCATAGGGTTACGAGGGATGGGGAATAGTCCATGAGCGAGGCAGGTGGATCGACCCGCAAAGGCCGATCACCAGACTCCGAAAAACCGTTTCAAATAAACTATCCGACGGACTTTTTCGAGACTGAAAATTTATCTATCGCCACGAAGGCATCTACGACCGGAGATTTTTTCTTCTCTTTATTTTTTTCTCTCCGCCGCCAGTCAGTCAGCGTGCCAGCAGTGTGCAACAGGTGAACTCGAGCGTGGGACCCTTTTTCTCTTCAGTCTCTTTCTTTTTTTTTTTTTTTATTCACTCACTCGGACGGACGTTCTCGCGGGAGTAGATAATAAAAATAACGAAAGAGTGCGCTGCAAGACGATTAGGAAAAGTTCCTGCTTTTGATAGCACCTTTTGAATTTTTAACGACCCTAGATTGAGGGGGAACGTTCAGTATGGAAAATAGCTGGAAAACGGACGAGGAAAAAAATTGTATTTTATTCTATTTTTAGTATTATTGGATGCGTTGTTAAAAAATCAACTAAAATTTTTGAATATTTGAGAAATAAGAATTTTTTATTAAATACGATTAAAAATTGATTATTATTATAAATTATTTCAGAATTTTTGTATTGTTATAATGATATAAGAAGTCAACGAAATGCCTGTGGAATACCAAAACGTAATTTCGTGTTTCCACGGTTTTTGAACAACATCGAGTCCTCGTGTGGGCCTGGAAAACGGAAATCCTCAGTGTCTGGTCTGGCGAGCACACGCGTGTTTCACAATCCAGACATAACAAACCCTCGTCAAAAATTCGTTTACACTATTCTTCTTTATTTTCTTTCTCCCAGGCTCCATCGTTATTCCATTTTTCGGTACTTGTTTAATCATAAAATCAATTTTAATAATGAAATTTAATAAAAATAATCATTCAACTATAATGAATTTTCATATTTTTGGTTTTTCCTCCACTTTTCAATGTTTTTCATTAATTTTTTATTACAATTAATTAAAATTCGAGGTAAATTCAAGAACATTTTCGTTACGTAATATTTATCAATTACATTAAATAAAAAAGAAAATCATTTCATTGTAATAAATAATGAATAAAAAATAATAAATATTCGAAAATAATTCGAAAATAAACAAATTCAAAAATAATTCGAAAATAACGAAAACTCGAGACCTGGAGGAGTGCACGGCGCACGTTATGGACAAATCAGGATTTTATCCTGGTGCATTCCTGGCCCTCGACGATGACGCGATTCCAGACTATTTTCTGACTTTTCCGCCGAGGAAAAAAAATGGAGACTGACGCATCGGAGTTCGATCGAACCGGTCCTAGCTGACAGTAGGCGGGAAATGAGTTTGAAAAAAAAAAAGAAAATGATTCACTATGCACATGGAATGATTTTTTTTCCACTGGAAAAGCCGGCGATCAAGAATAACCTTGTCCTTGTAGCCGCGAGTAGCCTCGCGGTTCATCATCGTTAATATTCATCGCGCTCGCCGCTATTTCCTATTAGCCTCGATTTTAAAGTCCGCACGTTCATCCGACCTCGCGGGAAAACGCCGCTCTAATAACCGATTTCTCTCTCTCTCTCTCGCTGTTTTTTTTATTGATCGACTGATGAGCAGCTGTGAACCTTGAAAACCATCAAATATGGGCACCATATTTTTGAAAAATGTCACACGTGTTGCACGCAGTGAAACTTTAAAAACAAAAAAAAATCAGTGATGAAGTTCCAGACTGGAAGAACTGCCATCAGGAAATTTCACAAGACACGTGTTTCCCATCACAAAAATTTTGAACATCTCTATTGATGGGAAAACTCCTCCTACGTCATATTAACAAAAAAAGAACAACGATGAAACAACACGTTAAATTTGCAACCGTGTAGAAAATATGTTGTTTACATTAGTTATATTAAATTTTTTAAAATAAAAATAAAAATAAAAATAAATAATTAATAATTAAAATTATTATAAAAAATAAAACAAACCCAAACAAACCTTAGAATTGCAAGGTGAATAAAAAAATGACATACGATAGAGAATATATCTCGTAAAAAGTAAATAAAAATATTGTATCGTGGATTAAATATTTTTTTGCGGAATAATTACTGAAAGATAATAATGAAATGAAACCTAAAAATAAAACCTAGATAGTGATATAATAATAATGAATTAAATAATAAAATATAAATAGTAATATAACAATATATAACTTAATAATAAAATATGAATAATAATTATCCTTTCAGCTTCTTTTTTCTCGAAGCAAAAAAAGGACGTTATTCAATTACGTCTAAAATTGGCCCATGGCTTTTCTCATCTTCCTCAGGTAAGAATCGTTCGCGTCAACGACGCACATGTCGACGTGGAATTATTATTAAATTTGATTAATTTTCATTGCGTGACAAATGTTCGATGAATAAGCGAGGGTACACATTCGCGATGTTAAATCGATGATTCACGAGAATAAAAATTAGCCAAGTTTTTTTTAGTCACGTGTACTCACACACGTGCGCATTATAAACGCGTTTTTTTTTTGTACCTCGTAAATGAAGACAAAAAAGAAACGTCGCGTCGTCGATATTGCGAGTGTGGAGAATCGAATAATAATAAAGATAAAAATAATATAATTAATGTCCCGTATGTATAGAATTTCCCGATGGTATAATGCGATAGTTGGTACTTATAAGGAGATGCGCTGGATTGAGCCATTAACAGTCTCGATTGCTAAGCCAAACAACAAAGATCGACCTTGGTTATTCCACGCTTGTAACACGATGACGTATGGAATGCGCAGCGATTGTTGTTCATCTCTGCGCCTTCCCGCACCAAGGAATTATCGGCACGTGGATTGATTAATTTTATATCTCTTCTTCTCTGTCTCTCTTCTATCCTTCTATTCCTTTTTCGCACCTGGGCTCGGATCGGATCGATCTTTCAATTTTCTCCATTATTTCGAACCTATTATTTTCTCAACATTTATCAATTTTTCATTTGCTGTACTCTGACCCAAATAAAGCCAAAGATTATTCGGAATTCGGACCCAAACGAAAAGTCAAACGAATTTATTAATTTGAACCCAAAAGAACTTAGATTGCTGGGTTTTGACTCAAACAAACCCAAACAAACGAAAAGTCAAACGAATTTCTGAATTCGAACCTAAAAATACTCAGATTGCTGGATTTTGACCCAAACAAAGCCAAATCAATTTCTGAATTCTAACCCAAACGAAAACACAAACCAATTGCTCAATACCAACCCTAAACGAATACCCAAACAAATGCTAATAAATTCTTCAATTCCGAGGCAAAAGAATATCTTAGTTCGAAACCAAACGAACAGAAATAAACTTCTTTATCCCAACCCAAACAAAGCCAATAAACTGTCCAATTCCAACCGAACAAAATTGACGATTTCCAATCCAAACAAAAACCCAAACTATTCAATTCCAACCCCAACTCAAACCAACCAAATTATTGGATTCCATCACAACCCAAACGCAACCAAATGACCGATACCGATTCAGGCTGACGTTAAGCTCCACCAATTTTCATCATAACCCGATAATTGCCCAAGAAATCCCCTCCACTTCCTCTCCTGCCCCCTATCACCTAGAATCAACTTTCTAAATCGTTCTCGATTTTTCCCTCGCCATCGAAACCTGGAAAAATTGAATCCAGCAGGAAGCTAATGGGATTGGAGTTTCCAGATTGTCCAAATGATCGATCAAAGGGTTTATGTAATTATTACATTAACATTATTATTAATTATACAAGCTTTTCATATTCGAAGATACCGATTGATAAGAATACCAATAGGCAATCAATCAATTGTCACCGATCATTCGATCACGGCTTATCAGGTGTACTTCGGTGCTGGATTCTTGACAATTTTTTCATTATTCCTTAAAAATCAGACGTTTGGGTTTCGCGGTGATAATTCAACCGAAAAACAGCGATATAGTTTTTTAAATAGCAATCGCATAAATAATTAAGTTTCATCTGGTATTCAACGTCAAGTATTTATAAAAGTCAAATATTGGGCCCAAACGGTCCCCAAAGCGACGAAATGGCAACTTTTCGCGCCATCACACGTGCTGGCTTTTCGTAACACTCGAATTACTCTCGATCGCGCGAATGCGCGTTCCCTCGTACTCTCTAATGACTGCAAAACGCTCTGTAATTTATAATATGGAAGAAACGAAAAAAAAAATGATAATAATAATAATAAAAATAAATGAAACGCGCTCGCGCGCATACTTGTTTCGTATGCAACGCTTATTAGTGCACGCTGAATCCCATCTCGTAACTCGTGCGTTCCGCGTATTAATATACGCGCTATTGCGCAATCTACCCGCGTACTCGCGCGCCCTCATTAGAACGACGCCGGGAAATCCGTCCCTCGATTACGAGGGGAAAACGACGCGGTCGATACCTTTCCTAAAAAAAATGGTTTATTTTTTTCTTTTTTTCTTTCGTTATTTTATATTAATTGTTTTGTACGTTACTTTTTATTACTTATTTTTCCAAGGCATTTATCATTGAGTATTATTTTTTGCGGAATTTTTTCATTACAAATATTCTTTTTTCGAAAGATTTTCGTTGAATTTCTTTCGTTTTAAATTTTTAATAGAAAATCTTTTGTTCTTTCATTTACATTTTTTAAATATATTTTTTTTATTAAAAAAACAATCCTTCTTTTCGATACAAAATTATTGCACGAAGGATTACAAAAAATAAAAGTGAGAAAAACGTCACCCAGGTAAAACTTGAAAAATTCGAAAAACCTAAAGCTGCTTTAGGCAAAAAATTTAAAAAAATGCTCCAACCTAAAAAAATGTATGATCATTCAAGAGAAAAAACGATTTTTCCATTTTCAAGCATCAGTCCTCGGGAAAATTCTTTAGAAAGTGAGAAAAATTCAAAATAAAAAAAAAATGTTTGACGTTTCAAAAAAAAAGGATAGCTTTCCGGTTTTCGTGGACGAGTCGATTCCAGAACAGAACATTGTTTTGAAAATCTCGAAAAATCAAAATTTACTGTAAATGGAGGTCCGGGGACTCGGTTGGTCATTAAATTAGAAAATCTCTCGTTTCTCGCATGGAACGCAGGAATAATAACGCAAGCGGCGCGTCAGCCCGCCGGGGTTCGAGCAATCGGTACATTAACGTTATATCCGTGGCCAGGTCTATTTTACCATTGCAATAATAGTCGAGTCGGTATCCTGGTGCGCTCGTGCACATGCGACGACTTGCCAGTCGAGGGCTCGAACGAGGATGTAAAATGACGACGTTGCACAGAAGTGCATTCGTTGCTCATCCGAGAGGACGATTTATTCGTCCTCCCTAGGCCACTGTGCGCAGACATCCTCATCGAGCCTCGGACCAACGTTGATAAAAATAAATTTCGATCTCATGAGAAAATTCTCACCAAGAAATATTCTCGAAGTCAGTTTTAATCGATGCCCGATGTTGCCTCTTATCTTCTCAACGATTTGTCAAAAATCATTAATCGAAGAAATATCTGGTCGTTTATCAAATAAAAAGACTTATTTCAATAATAATTATTCAATAAAATTTCATTATTTATAATTGCTTTATCGAATTATTGATGAAATATATATTGGGAAAGATTGTTTATTAAATAAAGAATAATTATTCGACCAGTTATATAAATTATTGTTTATAAGTTCTAAATTATTGATATTTATTTATTACGACTATTCATTTATTTTTCTATCCTTTTATTTATTCCTTCTGGGATGAAAAAAGCAATTATTTTTTTAATCTAGAAGAAACAGTGATAAAAGAATTTTTTCGGAGTTGACGAAAATCGATTTTTTTAAATTACTTTTTCAAATCAATTTTCTAAACACAGAACGAATGGGCTGAAAAATAATTCTTTCGGAACCCAAATAAAGAATACATTTTTGTAACCTTTTTTTAATCAATTTTTTAAATCCCCAAAAAGAAGGGTTAGAAAAGAATTCTTTCAAAGTAAAAAAGAATATATTTTTTTAACGATATTTAAGATCGATTTTTTAACCTGAAAAAAATGCGTTAAATAAGAATTCTCTCGGAGTAAAAAAAAATGAACTCAACCCATATTTTGAAGTCAACACAGTAGCGTACCATTAAAAAACAAAGATAATATCGACCGCGGAATTTCTAACGCTTTCACTCTGGCTTTTATTACGATACTAAATTGTATTGTTTTTTTTTATTTGTTCAATGTTTTATTATCATTGGTTCATGCTCGATAGGACTGATCGTAACGTGTGAGTGTAAGACTGACAATTCATCGAGTGTTAATTGTGAAGAATTCGATTTATTTCACTTGACCAATAGTCAATGGTATCGATAAACACGCGCGGGTAATAGGCAAAACTATTCGAGTCCAACGCGTTGTTTCGTTCCCTCGACATATTGAGTGTCTCGGAGTATTTATAACTCGCACTTATCGGCCTGGGATCGTTGTAAATATGCCATTGATTGAATTATGGAAAACTCGACACGTGAAAAGTCATTTTGGGGACATGGGAGTTCGAGGACTATTTGCGGTGTGGGAGCTCCATAGATTTTCATTTTAAGGACATTCAGGCGTTAAAATCGTTCTTACAATGACTTTGAAATTTTCGATTAGGAAAAAATGAAAAAATAGAGCTCGAACGTATTCAAAATGCAATTTTTGTTTTATTTTTGCTGTTAGATTTTTAGCAGTTTTAATTAAATTAATTAAATGCCATATTTAATTAATTAAGATAAAATATATAAAATCATTAATTAATTTACTTGAGATTGATATCCATCTCTGTATGTACATATGTTTGGGGTAATGAGTGATAATAACGTAATTTTGAATATTTTGTCAAAATTTTATTTCGGTAATTGATAATTCACGATTTCGACTCCTGATAGCCATAAGGTCGTGAGGTACGTACCTGATGGACGAGTTGCTGTATTTTATTCTGCGCATCTGTCGCATCTGAATTTCACCCAGGAGTGAGGGTAGGGTTACATCTGGAAAATATTTTGAAAAAATTCTCCTTTAAGATCGTTGATGAAATATCAAGGGTATTGGCAGATTTTTTTTATTGTAATTACATTTCAGTTTAAAACATGACATCACTTGCCGTTGCTGGTTAACAAACTCGAAATTGTAAACAAACCCAAACAAACCCATTCCCAAAATTGCCAGCAAACCCAGTATAATCAAACCCAAAATTGGAAACAAACCCAAACGCAAACAATCCTAAGCTCAAACCCAAAGAAATCGAAACCCAACCAATTCCAATCTCAAATAATCAAAAATCCAAATAACCCAAACCCAAACCAACTCGAAATTGGAAACAAACCCAAATTCGAAATTGTAGTCGAGCCCAAACAATGTCAATCTCAAATAATCAAGAATCCAAATAACCCAAATCCAAACCAACTCAAAATTGAGAACAAACCCAAACAAACGAAAACTCGACATCCTAAACGAACCCAAATGCAAAATTGTATGCAAACCCAAACACAAACAATTCTAAACCCAAATCCAACGAAATCTTAACCCAAAGAATTCCAAACCCAAACAAGCCCAGCCCCAGTCGTATAACAAGCTGAATTTTCTTGATATCATGATCAAAGATATACATCAGGCCTGGGACGAGCATCCAGCACAGAAGTCACGATGATAAATCGGACTCGACTCGAATACAATTAAATAGGCGTAATCAATTTTCCAAGTGTGAAGAAACAAAGTAATCTCGATCTCTCGGCCACCCCCTCCCTCCTGCCTCCACCATACTCATTTTTCTGTATCTCGATACGTCATTAATTCAGTTTCTCTTGTTCGCTCGGACGTGGAATTCCTCAATTACCTCATAATGACTCGTGTTCTATAATAAATTAGAAGCGCGGTGATTCGTGCGCTCGCGTGCACTGTGTTTGCGCACGCAGCTAATTGCTAACGAGTAACCATGGATTCGAAGATCCGATGTGTACATCGGGTCTTCCATCTCGGTGATCCAACCTGAGAAGATCATCAATAAAAAAAGAAGACAAAACGACGAAAGCCTATCCAATCTCGTTGATCTTCAACGGATCGTCAATGGTCGATAAATTTCACAAGATTCGCCAGTGTCTGTCGTCAACACCGCCGTTTTTATCTAGCTTGGATATTGGCTCCAAAAGTGGCCAAAGCTCAAGATTTTTATGTCAATCAGCACAAACCCAAACAAATCTGAACACGAAATTCTACATAAACCTAAACAAACCCAAACTCGAAATTATACACAAATTCAAACACATACAAACGCAAAATTCTACGCAAACTCAAACAAACCCAAAATTGAAAACTAATAATTGAATAATAATAACAAACACGAAATTGTAAGTAAACCCTAATCCGGAATTGTAGTCAAACCCAAACTCGAAATTCTACGCGAATCCAAACAAACCCAAACGCGCAATATCAAACAAACCCAAACCCGAAATTGTAAACAAAGCCAAACAAACCCAAACGCGAAATTTCAAACAAACCCAAACTCGAAATTGTACCCAAACCCAAATAACTCGATGGCGATACGATTCCAGCTGAAACTCTAAATCTTCATCCGTCCGTCGTAGAATTCTTCGGTGCAACCGAGCGCATTGGGGCAAGTGTGCGCACCGCATTTACGTCCAAAAAAATCGAGGTTCAACAACTGCAGTTTTATTTTTCAAACTATTATTATTTTACCCGAAAACTACTACGGTTTTCCCTATTGAAACCTTCATCATCAGAGGTTGACGACTTTACCAATTCCAACTGCGTACACTTGCCCCAAACGGCCCTAAATCCACCAGGAGAAAGATCCATTTGTATTTACGCGAAACTGCCGATCGCCCACGATTCGTCAATGACTGTGGGTCATCAATGACGTTAGCCGGATCCCATTAGCAGCGCGAGAATAAATAATAAGCCAATGAGGTCGACTAGGCTTTCCAACGAAGATGAAGCTGAGAGAAGACGTTGAGAGAAGTTGGCGAGGGGGAGGGGGGGGGGGTGGAGAGAGGAATTTCTCATCGCTGGGATGCCAGTTGCGCAACCACTTAAAGCTGTGCATATAGGCAGATGATTGCAGCAACTCGTGCCGGCTGCCAGTGAGCTCAACGTCTCTCTGTGTACGCATGAAACCACAGGAGACTTCCTACAACTTGATAGTTTACCTTTTCATCCCTAAACTCTCCCCACCTCCAACTTTATATCGTACAATCTCGTTAATTTTGAAAAATGATCGCTATTATCAACAAATCCGTGTCCTCTCGGACCTCGTCGCCGATTTATCAACACCGCGTGTACACCGTGCAAGAAAATCCATTGGAAAGCGAGAAATAAATCGTTGGACAAATCGTCGATAAATTCCATCGATGCCTCGAACACGAACGGGCCAAAGCTGAGAGCTATAGATGTGGAAACGCTGATGCACATTTGCCGACGCTACGACTGAATGAAAAATGTTTTTTTTAATTTTTATTTTATTTTTAATTTTTTTTAATCAACAGTCAGCATTAATCCTACGTCCCGGCTTTTCGTGTTGGATTTTTGAAGATGCGGTCGACTTCACACGTATTCGTCGATCTCTTGGAGTAAAAATAGATTTTTTTTAGTTTTTGTATATTTTTTCAATCTTTTGGTTTTTGATTTTTGTTCTATATTTATTTTGGATTTTGTGACAGAATTATTTTTTAATATTATTTATCAAATTAAATACATCTTGATTTAGTATTTTAAATATTTTAACTAATAATACGTCTTCTAAATAAATTTTTTACTATGGAAATAAATATAAAGGAATTTTCGTAGAAATTTTATAAAAAATATAACAATTAAATTTGTCATACTTATTGAAAAATTAACTATTAAACATTCAATTTTTATTTGGAATTTAACAATTAAATTTAGTATATTTGTTTAAAATTGTTCTATAAAAATATTCATATCTATCATATCGTAATCTTTGAATTTATCTTTAATATTAAAATAATGAAATAAAATATTTACCTTTAATATTAAAAATCAAATATAGATTTTCATTTAAAATTGAAAATTCGTTATTAAAAAAATTAAATTTATTTTTGGAAAAACGATTTCCGGTAGATACCAATTACGCGGAACGTTTTATCAGAGGGAGAATTGGATGGTGAATTTTCAGGTATTCGATGATTGCGGTTAAGTGGCTTTTTGAAAAAGTACAATGCCAAGGCATTTACCCAAAAGAGGGTGACTAAAGAAATTTACTGGAACGATCGATAACGTCAGATAGCCAATGTCGAATGACCGGATGTTAGTAAGAATGTAGCAGAGGTTCCGATATGTTTGAGGATTCGTTGGAATCTCCATAAAAATAAATTTACCTGCTTAGAAAAATCGTTTGAACCCCGCAGCCTCTCTCTTCCCTAATCGGGCTTCCATCAAGGAAGAATCCATGCGAGAAGGAAAACGACGTTGTCCAAACAGGTATTTTCCATCGTGAGGTAAGAAAATATTCGTTTCCAGCGGTTTCTCTCATTCTCTTTCAAATTGTGGCCGTTCATTTCAAACTCGAGAACGAAAAGGACCGGATTGGTACGACATTGAAAATTTATGTTTATTATCAAACTGGGAATTTTCAAAAAGTCTTTCCAAGTCGTTGAGCCTTGAATTATCTTCTGAAAACTTTCCCGAGAAACTCTGATGGCGTCCTTTTGTGAGACGTTGACGAGCCCTCCTTGATTTGCGATTTTCTTCATTAGCTTTTCTATTAATTAGCAAAAAGTTAATCGTTTATTAGAAGAAAAAGAAATCATAAAATCCATATGATTTCTAGAATTAAAAAATTCCATTAAATCGTTCATTTCTATCGTCACCAAGAAAAATCTACCAAGCATTTCACCTAAATTTCGTAACGAATTGAGAATAATTATTTTATTATTAAAATTCGAAATTCTTGAAATACTTTAAATAAATTTCGAATTTTTCTTTATATAATTTAGTTTTAGTAAACATATCAGTGAAACGAAATTGAAAAATGAATAAATATAAATCTTTGAATATCCTGATGACGTTTCGTCATGAGAATTCAATTTTCTCATTATTTTATCATCAAGATTACATTCTATCATGATTATATCATGAAAATTATGTTTTTTTCCTTAATGTATTATCACGATTAATTGTTTTGATTATTATATCATCAACATTAAATTCTTTCATTATTAAGTCATTAAAATGATTATTTTTATTATTATACTATAATGATTGCATTTTTTCATGTCATCAAGAAAAGTTGATTGGTCAGTCCATTTACGTAAGCCTGAAAATCAAAGTCCTCAAAAAAGACATGGCCTTAAAAATGACAGTAGTAATTAAGAAAGCTACGCTACGATTAATCAACAGCACAAGAGACGTAGAGGATGGAGGGGGGGGGGTGGATTAAACAGATCGATCTTTCGAAAGATCTAGAATCCAGTCAGGATCTATGAAAGCGTCCAGACTTGGCACGCGATTGGAGACTGATTTTCGTTCGCCACAGTAGCTTTTCATCGGGACGTGCAGCATCGATAAAACGGCGTAGAAACTCGCGCGCGCAGGTATGGTTAAATTGAAACGTTACAAGAGCCGTCGAGGTTGCTTATACGCAGAATTCCGTTGCTACCTTAATCCCTGCAAAGGCGTTAATATTAATGGCCCGGCAAGCGGGAAGGCAAAGCCGAACGAAGCCCGTTACCTATACCCGTCTCTTTTGAATGCTGCACACGCGGAAATGCCGCTTTCTATCTTCGCTTGATCCAAGAAGCGAAAGAGAAATGCGGCTATCGATTACCCAGGAATTCTTCGGGGACCTTTGACCATGGAATGACTTTGGTCAGCTGGCGGATACGATTTTTGAAAAGTTTCGTTTGGATTCTCAGTGGGAACTTCCTGGTTGATGATATGTGATTGTTCTATGATTAGTCCAGTCGTGGATACTACTGGTGATGTTTTCATCGTTGATGATACGTTTCGTTTGGGTTTGCTCGATTTTATAGGTTTGGATTGGATTTGGTTCGTTTGATTTGGCCAGGTTTGATTTGGCCTTGGTTGATTTCGTACGTTTGGTTTGGGTTTGGTTTGGGTTTTGTTTGGTTGTGGTTTGGGTCTCAGTTGGAACTTCCTGGTTGAGGAAATGTGATACCGATGATTAGTCGAGTCGTGGATACTACTGGTGATGTTTTCATCGTTGATGATACGTTTGGATTTGGTTGGTTTCGTAAGTTTGATTTGGGCTTGGTTGACTTCGTACGTTTGGTTTGGTTTTGGTTTGTTTGGGTTTGGATTTGTTTAGTTTTGGTTTGGGTTTGTTTGGTTTAGTTTTGGTTTTGGTTTGGGTTTGTTTGGTTTTTTTTTGCTTTGGGTTTGGCTTTGGTTTTGTTTGATTTTTGTTTGGATTTGTTTAGTTTTTGTTTGGGTTTGTTTCGATTGTGTTTTTAGGTAAATTACTTTCCACTGACGAATTTCAGCTGGTGAACAAATTTCAACAAGTCTTTTATCTGGTATTGGTTTTTCGTTAGAATTTCGTGGTTGAAGATAAACGCCTGTAAAATTACTATGGTCATTACTTACTTGGATGTGTAGGTTTGGTTAGAGTTTTTAAATTCAATTTCTGGTTTTCAATATTAATTCAATGAATTTTTTCTCAATTTTATTTTTTATTTTCTCGTACCCATTAACTAACATCTACTGTCACGAAACTAAAAACGAATTTTCAAATATATAAAAATCTACATTTTTATGTTCCACCCATTAGGCATTTTTCAGGAATTTTACCAGCTAAAAAGAAATGATGGTTTTTGTATTTTTAAAATATTTCGGTTGATCAATTCTCCATATCCATTTCGGCAGGAACTTTGTCAGTTTTTCCGAAATTTTCCAATCCTCTTTTAGCACGTAATCCAAACCCAAACCAACCAATATTTTTGGACGCGTTAATTTCCAAAATGCGTGGCAAAGAGTACGTAGGGTGAACGCAGGAAAAGGGAGTGGGAGGGTAAAAAGGAAACCATCTATTAATGATCGAGCGAAACACGCACCTTGTGGTGTCTTGATGAGCGCACCTGCTCATTGATTCATGATGCAGGCCTTCATGCCCGAAGCGCATGTTCTCATTCCGATCGAAACCTAATCGTTGATCGCGCGTCCCAACGCCGACCCCAGTAATTAAAAAAACCGTCCAATTCCAAATAGAAAAAAAAAACGGAATTGAGATAAAGGATGTAAGCGCTGGAAGTCAGGCTTTTTGACACCGGCTGGCCTTATAATAAATTGATTTTTCTCGATCGATCTCGTTTAAAAAAAAAACAAATTCAACCTGAAATAAAAAATTGTAAACGACAATTTCTTCCATTTCTCATCGTTTTAGCCTAATGTTAATTTTCTCGGAATTCAAAATTTAGCAAAATGGATTTTTTAAATTTACCCCTTGTATTTCTGTCGTGTATATTTTCTCAAATGTTTTTATGATAGATTTTTATGAATAATTTAATTTGGTTTAATGGATAATTATTAAATAAAGTAATACATAAAAAACTGAATTTAATTCAATCGTTTAATTTCATTAATTCATAAACTATTATTGAATAAAAAATGATTTAATTCAGTTCTTAATAAATAATTTTTAAATGAAAAAATCAATATATTAATAATAATAATAATCATCATTTAATTTCATCGTTTAATTTAATGAATGTATGATCGTAACACGAATGATGATCGAAAACAGTTCAACAATAAAGACGTCCACAACAAAAAGCTTAAATTTTTGGGACTTGATACAAAAAGGGATCAATCGGAAGGGTTTCGATTTAAGTACCTCTACATATTGCAAGAACCTTAAAACTGCGTTGGTGTTGGAACGTAAACTAAACGAACAACATTTGCAACAACTGAATGACAACGAGCGTCATTGCTATATTGAATGAACAAAGAATTCACGCGGAAACGTTTATCGAGAATTATAAATTACGTGGCTGCCACGATCTAATGGGAAATGCGGAGCTAGACGAGATATCTCTGCTCAGAAGTCGAGTGTCAGATAAATCGCGAAAGCTCGGGCGGATATAAAACAAAAAATAGTTATCATTCTACAGGATGAGTCAAAATACGAAGTATTACACATTAAAACTTCAATTATTCGACAGGCGAAAAAAATCAATGAAATTTTCCAAAAAATGTTTTTTCAAATTCTAATAATCCTAAAACAAAAATCGTAACTTTTTACTTCTTTAACTACAAATCCGAAACCTCATAGTCTGCAAGATATCGACTTTTCAAAAATTGGCTATTTTTCAGAAAAAACCTCATATCTCAGCCCAAAAAAAAAGCCGAATTTTTTTTCAAAAACGATACCAAAGTTAAGGATTCTTCGTCTAAAAAACCTAATTACTGCATCGAGAAATTACTATTTTTCAAAGTCCAGAGTGCCAATTTCCAAACTCCAAAAAATCGTGAAAAATCGGAATTTTCAAAATGACGTAACAGCTACAAAAAAAATGGCAAAAATGAATAGAAAAAAGAAAAAATGAGCTCGATTTGCAAGCTTTGAAACCTCTGTCGATAAATTAGTGCGCGATTTTTTTTTCACTGAGAAATTGTTATTTTTCCGGATAGAAAATATACAGGGTGTCCAATATTTTTGGGCAGAACTGTATATATAAATATATATATATATATAAATTGTTATTTGATAAGCAGAAAATTCCACGTGCCGGGCGGTGGTGAAAACCATCAGGACTGGATAGGATGGTGTATATAGCTTATTACCCACGGTACATTACAGGTGATACAAGTATGCGCGTGTCCCAACCCACGTGTACGTACCGCGCGATATCTCACGGGCAGATTTTATTTCGCGTATTTCATTGCACTCGAACGTAACGTATCCCTCGGCATCGCTATCAATCGAGCGACAATTTATCATTATAGCTCGTAATTCGTTTGTCTCTGACGACGTTATTCGTATTCGAGGCGAGTATATACGACGTTGTAGAATGCGATCTTATTATTACGCTATTTGGCAGGAGAAGAGGGGGGGGGGAGGCAGGGGCAGGTGAAACTGACGAATGAATAATAACTTTTCGTTTTTTGGTGAAACTGGTACCGAAAGGCTGCTGCAATGTCAAACTTCGACAGTTAAATAATTCAACGAAGTATCCTATTATTAATTTTAATTAATCGTAATTTTTAATTTGAAAATATTTTCCGAATCTCTGGAGATAGAAAAGTCTTTGATTATCTTGAATTCTCATTCTCACCTACAGAATTTAAAAAATGGTATATTTTTGAAATGATTTATTAGATTTTTATTTTTATTTTAAATTGATTAAATTAATTTAATTGATTCGAGTTGATTTTCTATTCATTTTATTTTTAATTGATTTAATGAAAATTAGTTTTCAATCGATCTCATTTGAATTAATTGAATTTTTTATTAATTTGATGATAGTTCATTTAATTTAAAATGAATATCATTTTAGTTAATTTAATTTTTATTTAATATCATTTTAATTAATTAATTATTTTATTTTTTGAATGGTATAACATTTTGATTGATTATCGAATTCTACCGGAATCGATTTTCGAAAGCATGTCTACCAATATTGATTATTCGTTTCCTGCTTCAGCCACGTCATTCGTCTGGTTGGCAAAACGTCTCGCAATAAATATGGATCGTAATCATGCTCGACGAGTCTCCCATCGAATATCGAATGATGAGAATATCGCTGATGTAATTAAAAACATCATCACCAACGCGGTTCTCGTTGCGAGGAGACAAAGACGCGGAGGAGTTCGTTTTCGCCAATGCCAATTGTGAAACTGAAACAATCGCGGGTTCTCGTCTTTCGTCTTGCCCCATGTCATTTTTTATGGGAATAGCGTAGGTGAATTGGTGGTTCTTTATTGTTCTTCTCGATTATTACAATGTCCTGTTGGAACTGATTATAAATGTTGTCCCACCAGCTCTCTCGCCACTGTTAATTTAATTAACCAATCGGGTCGTCGTTTGTTTTTTCGAAAAAAATCTTTGTCAAGTTTGCTTGACAATTGGCACGACGCCCACCGGATTACAATCGAAATTCAACAGCTCGGGAGTCACGAATTAGCACTCGGACAATTTCATCACATCGGGAATAACGAATCAATAAAAAATTCATTATGTAGTTAATTTATTCGCTCGATTCCATAGGGGTTTTTAAAATAATCATTATTCTCGAAAAAAGAATAATGCTTATTAATATTAGTTATTATTTTTACTATTTATTATTATTAATCATCAATGATGAATTAATAATAATCATTAATCAAGGTAATAATAATGAATCAAGTATAATTAATTAATAACGCAATAATCCCTAATAATTACAATTTAGTTATGTAATATTCAGTTAACAATAATATATAAGAATTTTTAATAAAAAATAATAATACCAATAATAATAATAATAATAATAATAATAATCAATAAGACTAAAAAATACACAGTAAGTTTTAATTTTTATGGTAATAATAAATAAATAATAATTAATTATAATTAACAATAATGGTAATAATTGATCAATAACAGTGAATAATAATATTTCATAATAATGCTAATACTTTATCGTAATAATGAATAAATAATAACAACGATCCCTAATAATAATAATAATAATAACTATTCAGTAACTAAAAAATTAGAAAAATTCGTAACAGTGACTGTACCCTGTTTTAATAGTCTCTAATAAACTTAACCGTTATTTATTTACTAAACGAGCCACAAAAAAGGCAACAATAAACCAGAAAAGCGAGAAAACAAACGAAACGTGAAAACAATTGAGGCGACTTAATTTTCGACGTTGGCGCGAGTTTGGGCAAAAGGCGTGATCATCGCTATAATCTCGAGTGACGGGTGACACCCTTAAACCCAGTAAGATCGATTGCTCTATCGTTCACGAGTTCGCGAACGTTTTTTTTTCCTCCCACAACCTTTCTCTCTCTCTCTTTCTCTTCCTCTCTCTTTCTATCACGAAATGCCTGGCAAAATAATTATCGACCCTTCGCGCAGCGTGTGACACATTGGATCGATGTGAGAGACTCAGGCTGCTGAACGAGCTCTATACGCCAGTAGAATGTGCCTTGAAAGACGAGGATAGAAAAAAAAAACAAAAAACAAGAAAAAAAATTTTTTTTTAAATTAAAAAAAATGAAAATAAAAAAATGGAAAAATAAGAGAGAGAAAGAGGAAGGAGTGAGAGTGATTAGCATAATCCGCTCGCGTTGTACGGTACCCACACCGTTATTCTGCATTCTTTCGTGAGCTCGTGCCTCTCGCACACAACGAAAAACTCAAACGTCACAAGGAGTCGCATGTGGGCCGATTCAACTCGACTATAAATGTTACTCATTGCGGCGTTTCGTGCCACGGGACTGAAGGAACGGACTACGAAGGGAGAGGGGAGTTGGGAGGGGGGGGGGGGGTGAAAAAAATAAAAGGAATTTAAAAATGCGAAGAAACGTGGATGTTGCGCGATATACAAAAGCGTACGAGCAATCGGATGTGGGCGATCGAGGGTTTTTTTTTTTCATCGAGCCTCCTTCCCTTACGTTTTTAACATTTATCGGGCAGGAAAACATTCCCCCGACGGACTACCAACGTACAATTACTGAGTGCGGTAACGAGCCTCGTCGAAACGATAAAAAAAAAAGGAATAATTGATCCTTTCACACTTTGTTGTTATTATTGAATAATCGGAATTCGTTAGCTGATCGGTTATTGGGTTTTTGTATTTTTTCATGGTTTTTTTTTGAAAGAACAGTGATGGAAGAAATTAATTTATATTTGAATATTTTTAGTTGTTTTTTTTAAATTACAATAATGGAAGAAATGAATTTGTATTTGAATATTTTTAGTTGTTTTTTTTTTAATTACAGTAATGAAAAAATACATTTGTATTTGAATATTTTTAAGTGGAATGTGTTTTTAAAAAAATGACAGTAATCATGGTTTGCAAAAATGTTACCTGTAATTTCAAATTCGATAAAAAGGACAAAACTTCATTAATTTTGTATCCGGTATTAGCAGCCATTTTAATGTGAGATAAAACTTAAAATTTGTCGTTTTAACTTCATAATTATTATCCAACGTAATTATTATCGATTATTATTATTATTATTATTATTATTATTATTATTATCGATTAACTCTTCGTGAGTTAATCTTCGACAATCATAATTTCATTTACGAAAGTTTCCTATGGAAGCACAAATATTTTGCTACTATAGATATTGAAGACTTGTTGAGACTGAGGTTGAGGGTTGGTAATTCAATTTGAATTCGTGTTTTATCGAGGTTTGTATAAAACCTGATAACAGAGCTTCATTGTTCTCGAGGATGAGCTCGGTAATCGTCGATTATCCGTCACGCCTGGAGACAAATTGAGACACCGAGTTTACGACGGAACGTTGAATCATTGATACCAAGGTACTAATTCGTTTCTTCCGGAGTCCTTTTTTCCCTCTGGATTTCGATTCAATAAAAAAAAAATATATCATCGTTCGAATTTCGTCCTGTTGTCCAGCAGCTGGACCTTTTAATTAAAAAATCGATTTTCCTCGAATTCGATCGGGCCCGATCCCATTTCAGTCCCGCCAATCACGAACTCCTTCAGAACCCAAACAAACCCAAACAAACGCCTTCAGAAATCAATCGCACCGAGATCCAGGCAAGCACAGTTGAAAACCAAAGTTGGAAATTCCAGGAACTACTTACAACTCGTTCACAAAAGACCAAAAAGATTTTTACGAACAAAAAAAAACACACAAAAAAACTTTTTCGTTTTTTTCTAGCCAGTCAACTTTTTTTAGTTTTTTTCATTTTTTGGATTTACGAAACTCCGATTGAACGGATTGGATTTGAAATTGACTGGAAAAATTAATGAGACAATCGTTTTCTTAAAGCTGTGAAAGGCATTTTTGAATTTTTTTTTTTTTCATCTTCGAGTATTATTCTAATGATTATTCTCGCGTCATTGTTCAAATAAACGCTGTCGCAACACGAACGGTAAATTGTCCAGAAGAACAGATGTGGCGAGAGGATAAGGAGCCAGGCAATGCGTGGGATAACTTGTCACGCGAGACGCCTCTCTCTCTCTCTCTCTATCACACCGCATATATCGTATTTGCGCACACGCAAAAGATTACAACGACGAGACGAGCGCATCACTTTTACGCCTGGAAATGCCTAACTCGCGCGCCCTTTTGCGTGACGACAAAAAAAAATTATATATCCATGCAATTATCATAATTGTTTCGAATAGCAAATTGATTCCAAGAGACGTACCGAATAGTACCTATCATAATAAAGTTGACGATGAAAAGCCAAAAATGTAAAAAAAAATTGGACTTTTAAATCCGAATAATTTTTTTTCATCAACCCTTTTATTATTATTATAAACTAAAAACGCTCGGAAAATCGACCGAGAAGTTGAGCAACCCAAATCGAGAAAAAATTAAAAAAATCGATCAAGATTAAATAAAAATTAAAATCTTCGAAAAAAATGTGAAAGAATAATTCGGAAAATTCGACGGAATGTCCAAATCGTCAAAGGGAAGCTAAATTCAAATGAAAATTCATCGAACTAGTTGACAACGACCGAAATATGAATTTTAACAAATATCCACAATTAATTTAAATAGTCTTATGATTTAAAATCTCAAAAATACTCAACTTAACCAAAACAGATAAACGATCATAAATTTGGGTTAAATAATTGTATGACCACGTGATTAATTAATTATTGATTTATTTTTACTGTTCATTTAATTATATGAGCAAAATTTCTTTTTAGTAAAAAAAATGGACGTTAAAAATTATTTTTAAACAAGTTGGTTTTATTTTATTTAATGTTTAATGGAATCATTTTTTTCGAGCAAGGCTTCGAATTAAATGAATAATTCTGGTCGTGCTACACACCTGTAACTTCATGCTATTTTCTTTTTTCGTACTTAATGATGCGACGACGTTCAGTTATGTACATTTATGCACTGCACTTCCCAGTCAAATAAGAAATGACGAAGGAGAGCATAGCGATTAGGCCATGAGTATATCCACCATGCGCGACCAGAAACCGAACAATAGAGATTATTAGCATTGGCTCAGCCTCTTTCGACTTTCAACACGAATATTTATCTAGACGAGAAAAAAGATTTTCGAGACCACGTTCCCCCTCCCCGTTCCCTTTGACGATGCAATACTCAATATTTTATGAGCCCCAACTTCCCCAATGTCCTCATACTCGTCGTATAAAGCCTAATGTCTTCAAAATCACTTTTCGATGAGTCTGAGTCTTTGAAAGATATTTTTAGATAAATATTCAATAAAAATAAATGAAATTTCCATTTTTACGATTTTTTTATGGATATTTTGTTTACAAGATATTAAAATCATTATTTTGCACAGTACATGTGAATATTTTGAGGTTTGGTGCATTTTACGAAAAATTAAAAGTATCAAAAGATAATGGTTTTGCTTTTTAATATTTTGAGTTATATTATGTTTTACAACTGACAAAAATCCAGAAATGGGTTTTATTATTTATGTATTTTGAGTTATATTTCTTTGTCTTTTTTCAAAAAAATGGCACGGATCGTAATATTGCGAATTACAGTTGCATATTTTGAGCTATATTACGTTTTACAATAAAAATTAAGGAAATAAAAAAAAGGATTAACAATTTAAATAATATGAGATATACACCTTTTTCAAAAAAAAAAAATTCCTGGAATCGTAAAACCGTGAGCTACGGTTGAATATTTTGAGTTATATTATTTTGTACTATTTTTTATATTCTGTTTTACAACAAAAATGACAAAAATAAAAAAAATTACATTTGCATTTGAATATTTTGAAACCGTGGAAGATATTTCGAGGACAGTCTTGGCAAAAACTATTGGTTGGGAGGAAATATAAGGAGAGTCCTGAAAACAGCCGGATGGGTTAAAAATGAACGAAGACACGTGTAGGACTTCATATCGAGCTCTCAACTTTTCCGCGACGTACAGTAATCACGCCAACACATTGGAGTCCCCCTCGTAATGCACACGACCAAAAGACACAATTTCATGCTTGAATACTGTCTGCTCTTCTCCGTCACACTGTATATACCTTTTTTCTTTTTTTTTTTTTTCTTTTTTTTTCTTTTTTTTCATAACTTTTTTTTTGGGCTTATCCATCGCGCGATTCCGAGTTCGTGTGTAACGATTGTATTATCGACTACTCACTTTCTATGCGTTCCTTCAATCAGTCGAAGCTCTTTTTCCGTGCGCTCGGCACGATGCTTCGCTGGGGATTTCGCCAGGTGCCGTCGCAGCAACTTCCAACCGCTTTAGCGTTTTGTCAATCCGCAACTCTTCCCTCTCGACGGTTCGATAATATATTACTCCGGGGAGATACCGGGAGTATTGAAAATTCGCGAAAAACGTATTTTCCTTCGTAATCAAATCATATTTCCTTTCGAAGCAAAATTTTCCATATAATTTTTTTAGCTATTTGAAAGTATTGGAATTTTTTAGGATTTTTGAGAATTTTCGTTTTCGAATACAAAGAAAAAAAAACACGAAAATTTAAACATAATTAAAAAGATATCAATTAAAAAAATGATTTTCAAAAAATTATGACAAGGAAATGATAAATATAATTGAAAGATATTAATAACATTTTTTCAATATAAAAATAAATGTGAAATAATGAAATTTTTTTTAAATAGAAAATTTAAAGCAAAAGAAAATTTACTAAATACTAGGAAATTTTTGTTTCATTTCGTGCACGATTTTTGTTTATTCAATGCACACATTTTTCGCAGAGAATAATTCCGGATATTTAATTTACGTTTAGATAAAAATATCCGATTTTTAGACCTTCAAATTTTCCAATTTATTACGTTCATATAATATAAAATAAGACTGATATTTGCAATGATTATTTTAGACATAGAATTTGAATATATTTACAATACATTTAAATATTTCCTATTATTATCAATAATATTTTGTATTATTATAAAATTGCCTTCACATTTCAATATTTAGTTTCTACAAACGATAAAACTCGATTTCGTTCGCGCAGATCCTCAAGGAAGCAGTAACTGCCCGAAATGATCAGCTGGAGGAGCTCGAAGCGATTTTTCAACATTTGCAGGAGCATCGAAATCTTCGAGGTTACGAAAACGTCTCGTCGCATCGGTAAGTCTTTTTAAAGCCCCATTAAAACAAATCAAGAGCTTTTCAAAGTTTCGGCTGGTTCGATTTTCGAAATTGAGTTATTTTCCACTTTAAAAAAATCTTTTTCGATTTTTATGGAAAAATGGTATCGAAGAATGAGAAATTATGGGACGATTATGGGACGATTATGCAATAGTCGAATCTTCACTGTTTTTGGAACCAATCGAATCTATAGGCACGGTGTTTCGACGTTGGGCGAGGAGGAGAAAGAAATCGAGGGATTTGTACGAGCCTGGTACGAATTTTCAAATGCTCGTACGGTTTATTCCCATGAGACGCCGATCGTTATACTCCTCCAATGTTTCCTTAGCTCTCACAACGATAAATCTCTTTATGAGCGTCGTCTCGTGTCACGCGATTTATAGCTCATCCTCGACGATTTTATTGCTAGCGAACTCGACGGAAAGTTATCTCTCTCTTTTTCTCTCTCTCTCTCTCTCGTCTATGACCGAACGATCGACGAGAAACGAAGAGAACTTCTGGCTCGTGGTCCCACTTCCGGGATTCCCCAGCTAAAAATCACCGAGTTACAACAATAAGCTCATTTTCAGTATACATTTACTTTCGTCAGTTTCGTTTTTGAAGAGCTACGAAAACTTGACGAATTTCATGAAAATCTATCATCTATTTCATTTCAATCCGTCAAACAATTTTTTTTTACCCGAGAAGATTCGATTTTCACAAAAAACTTTTATTTTTGAAATTTCGTAGTATTTTTAATGTATGGAAATTGTTTGGTGAAATTATTTCGTAAATAACATTATTTTAGTGAGATAAAAAAAAGCAGTTTTGTTTTCAATTTGGAAATTTGTGTAATTGGAAAGTGGATAAATTTGGTTAAAATTGAAAGATAAAAACAAACGGTTGTTGGTACTTTTGAATTTGACGATTTTTTTTACAAAAAATGACAGGATTAGAAAAATTGCATTTATCATGTATATATAGCCTGTTGTATTATTTATTTTCAAAAATGACTAATTTCCACACCCAAACACAATGGCCAAAGTTTCTGGTGAAAAAAAAAAACACGAAAAAGACCCTTTCGTTTTCTCGAGCTATTTCGAATTTTTGACTTTCGCCATTTTTTGATCTACGAGACTCTAAATAATCGTACTAGGACTGGATTGGAAAAATTCACTAAAAATTTACTAAAATCCGTGAGAATGAAAAAAAAAGTTCTGTTATTGAATCTGCCATCATTATTATACTCTACTTTCACCCAACGTAGTTGAAACAAGTATTGCAGCGATATTGATAAAAGGCATCAAATGATACTTCAACTATCGAAACCCACGCGAGCTATTACTTTTTTCTCTTCGAAAGTTTGCTTTGCCATTCGATCGTCAATTCCTGGTTGGTTCAACGTACCGACAAAAGAGGACATGAAGATTCGATGCTCAGTGGGGTATTATACATCGTTATACACATGGGTATCCTAAGTTGGAGTTCAGTCAAGGAAGTTTGGTCGACGGAACGTTCTAGAACCGTTGACTACCAGGTCGCATCAAGGGGGTTATTGGAGTACCCTAGGGAGCCCTGGAAATTGGCAATTATTCCAACCCACATATAAGTACGATGTTCTAACCGTCCGATAATTTAATAGTGCAAGGTTAGCCACGATGGCTCGTGTGCATCCTATCGGGGCCTGTTGCAACGGTCCCCTCTTTTCTGGTCCCACAATCGATCATTAACCGATAATTACAAAAAAAAAAACAAAAAAAAAAAAAAACAAAGCAAAAATTACATTGGAACGTATGATGAGAATAGTCAGGATGCATTCTCGTCTCGAGACGACCAAAACTCGTTCAACTGAAAAGCAACTTTATCCTAAATCGAAACACTTTTTTTTTACTCTTTCGTCTATCCTGCAATTATTAGCTCGCCCTATCGTCGTGCTAATCCAATTTTTTGCACTTTTTGAGCGCATCGTGCCAGCTGGCGAACTGCATTTTTTTCCTCGGATCGCAACTCCCCCAACTTCCGGTCAATCGACTCTCCAAACTCGTGGCAATTTCTTGCTTCATTGTTTTTTTTATTACGTTTTTGTTTTATTGTTACTGCTTTTATTCCATAAAAATAGTAATAATAAAAAAGTAGTTAAAGTTATGAAAAACGTAACGAATTTTGTTACATAAATAATAATAAATAAATAATATTATGTATATATATATTTGTTTATTTTTATTCTTTATGTACCTATTAATTATTATTTGTTTTTATTTAAGAGACACTTCGGTTTTTTTGAAGCATGTGGGGACTCTTATTGAGGACTGTCCTCGAAATCCAATGTCTCCAAAATATATATATGTAGGAGAAAAACATAAAGAAATTGTCAGAATAAAATTCGAGTTCGTCGTAAACAACTGTCGAACACAATCTCCTAATGCACCCTTTCTGTGCGTCTCAACCCTCGGCCTGCCATCATCGAGCTCGGAAATCTTCAGGTTTGGTAACGCAAAGTTATATCCGCGACAGGAAAGCGAGAGAATTTTGCGTCTCCGGGAAAGAAAAAAAAAATATTTCGTTTTCCCTTCTCGGTAGTTATAATACGTCACGGAGCCCTCGAGAGCTTTTTCCAACAGAGGCACCATAGTACTCTTTCCCCAAATATTTTCATGCATATCTCAGCTACGAACGAATTATTTCAATCTGGCAAATGGATAAACGTCGATTCGCTGTTTTTTTTTTTAAATATTTTTATTTTATTTTCGTTACTCCGAACTGGTCCTTGTTTATCGCAGTTGAGTTCAAGATTTTTAACGCTATCACTACATCCGGCCATAGGGAGTGTGAAATAGATTTTTTTTTGTATTGAGAAATATTGATAACAAATTTATTACTAATAAAGTTATTTCTGAATGAAAAAAGAAAAATTCGAAATGTCGTTTTAGTAGATGTGGCATATTGTTTCCCGTGTTAGGAAAAAAAATTTCCTTGTATTGAACGTTGCTAATCTAGACCGGAAGGCGTGACAATTGCAAATTTCAAGGAAGTGGGTCGTGTATCCGCTTTTGGACGAACCTTTTTTCTTCGATTCTCAAATAGTTTTGAGAGTATATCCCATTGAAAAATTTCTGCTGATTACGTATATCATCGAATTTCCGTCTAAAGCACAGCAACGCACAGCAAAAAAAATCGTGTTTTTAGGAGTTTTTTACGTTTTTAGGAGTTTTTACGTTTTTAGGAGTTTTTCAGGGAAATTTTGGTTTTTGGGGGAAATGAATGGCAGATTCGTGCTCAGGGGATCAAATTACATCAAAATAGACCATTAAAATAAATATTGAAAATCCAAACTTTTTTTGGATTTTTGCGGAAAATAAGTTTTTTCACAAAATCATCGATAACTTTTTTTCCTTTAGGATTTGGCACTCCATTCTGTACCCAATCTCTTCGTTATGATTTTCTCTTCAAAATTCTTTTTTAAAAATAAAAATCCGATGATTTTTCGATTTTTGGCAGAATTTCAAAGTTGGACCATCGATTTTTACCAATTTTTCCCTTTGCCCCTTTTTTTCCGATTTTTCAACTGGATATTTCGGAAAAACTACGAGAGCTATCGGTATGAATCCAACGCGATTATTTAAGTCAGGCAAAAACCTTTTCCAAACCCACCAAATAAATTTCTATTGCATAGAAGAAGCCTACTCTACGACCTTTTGAAATATCGTGATTTTTGAGATTCCGGAAAGGTGGCCGGAAAAGTCGAAAAATATTTTTTTCCGTTTTTAAACTCTTAAAAGGGTCTATTTAATTGGAAATTTTTCGCTGATTACGAATATGCCCAAGTTTTTGCCGAAAGTACAAAATTAGACAGTAAAAATGCAAAAAACCTTTCTAGAATATTTTTTTGACATTTCTCCCTAGAAATGGAGAGTTCAAGGCGAATTAAATGGTGGATTTGTCTTCAAGGTAAAAAAAATACATCGACATGGACCTGCGATATGACACTAAACGTAGAAATATACAAGAGCATCGAATTATTATTTTTCAACTCCATTCCCATCACTGTAAAATTCCACCATGAACGTTCTTTCTTTAATATATTTTTCAAAATATTTTAAATATTTTTTTCAAAATAAGACAACACAACAGACCCAAAAAAGAACAACTCCCTTCTAATACTTAGTAGAATATTACAATTCCAAAGATTAAAACCAAGCGTTCTAAACTATTTCCTACAATGTCCCATTAGATATCAGCGACGTCCATTATCTCATTTTCTTCCCTTGCTTTACTCCATCCAGCAAAGGGCATTTTTCCATTGGTAACAATTGATTTTCTCCGTTCAACTCGATCATCTTCGTGTCCGAATTTAACCATCAACTCGTGACTAATCCGGCAAATGGATACTCGCGAACTTCCCAAATATGTACATTTTCAACATCGTCTCTTCACCCCATTTAATCGTCCAACCAACGATTTTTCATCAAATCGAGTTTTTCGGTATTAGTCTGATGCAACATCCGAGAGAAAAAGAAACATTCCCGGTTGTTTCGTAGCAATTTGTTTTATTCTCGACCTCCAACCCCCGCCCGGCGTTTTTCATCCCCAGACTTTCGATTTTCCTCCCCCGGCCTTAAAAACCTCCCCCTTTTGATAATGCCCCGAGAGATTGGAAGAGGAGAGACCTGGACGGATAGCGGAAGGAAAAGGGACGAAGATAAGGGTTGAAGAAGAGACAGAAGGGCGCAGAGGGAGTACCGAGTCGAAGGCAAAGCCATCCAGCCGGATATCGACGAGGCAGATGAGCTACCAATAACTCAATGTGCGCTTATAAACTGATCAGAGTCTCTTGGCCCCTCGCATTTTTCCTCCCTTCGTCCTGGATGCTTGCACCTCTCGCGACACTTCCATTTTTCTTCTTTTCTCCAACCCCCACTACCCCAGCCCACTTTTTATCTTTTTTTCTTTTTTTTTTTCGTTCCTCCTTCGAGAAGGTCCTCTCTAACTCCCTCGTCCTTCGAAAACGACCGTTCGACGTATTGGAACCAACCTTTCTTTATTTCCTCCCAGACCTTCCTGGGGTTTTTTTTTCAACCTCTTCCTCCCTCTCTTCTGAGAGATTTCAACGAGAAGTGCAAGCGAATTTACCGAACGATTTAACATTCCCTCTGAGACATCCATTCACCATCGAAAATATTTTTGGATCAGCTGGTCACGTTTGGACTAATGAGAATGTAGGATAAAACGTTTACTTAGAGAAAGTCGTTGATAAAGGTGGAAAATCACCTCGTGTGTCATTGACTCACGAGCTAACATTAATCGTCGTATGGTACCGTTTTATTATCATTTTTTTAATATTTTTACTTAAATTGGCTTGAAGTCAAGCTTTTTTTGAGGATTTTTTGAATTCTTTTGTTTGTAGGTTTCTAGAAAGTTTTTTAGGTGTTGAGGTTAGTTGCGGTTGTCAGTTTTCAATAGAGCGATTTATTTGAAATTTTTCGTTGATTCATCGTAAACGCCTGCGAAACGATTGCCATTTGTATATCGGTGCAAGACGGGCTGACATCCCTCAGGCGCTGCGCCCAACGGTGAATTCACAATCCATTTTGTAATTCGTAGCCCAAGAAATGGCGGCGCGAATGACAAATAATTTTTTATCGGTCTTAAAGATTTGTATTGTTTATTCACTTAGTTATGTAATTATTTATTCATTTGATTATTCATTTTGTGTAATGAACCGAATATATTTATGATTATTCGAGCCTGAATTAATCAATTGCAATGGAAAATCGTGCATCGAGTTAAATTGCTCGTTAAAGTAATTTTAATAATTGATGCATACAAAAATGACTATTTTTTGTCGTCCTTGACCATTCGATATCGTCAAGTTTAATATTTCCGATATTCGAACGTTCGTTAACTATTTCAATTGAACTTTCTTCATTTAATTATTTAATTCAAACTCTTTTTATTTAACTATTTAAAATATACTTTCTTCATTTAATTATTTCATTCGAACTCTTTTTATTTAACTATTTAACTCAATTTTTTCATTCAACTATTTAACTCAATTTTTTCATTCAACTATTTAATTCGATCTTTCTTTATTCAACCATTTAATTAGAATCATCTGAACGATCATCAACAGAAATATCCAACCTACACCCACCCGACTAAAAAAAACCAAAAACTTCATTAAAAAAAATAAAAAACGTTCAACACCCCAATTCTACCCCGCTAATATCGTAATTAAATCCCGATTAAACGTCCCCAATTATTTCCCCCTTCCCTGCGTTACCCAATCGTGGCAATGGCTCAAAATAAAAAAAATAAATAAAAAAAAGATCGCGCGTCAAAAGCCCGAAGAACATGTTCCCGGAATTTCCATGCTCGGTGCACAGGTAGTTTTCGATGTCGTATGCAAATTACATCAGCGGTGCTCCTCGTTTCCTCGCGCAGTGGGGAGTTTCTCGGCTGGATCCCCCGTCGCGCCATTTTTTTTCCCCTAGCGGAGCAAAAAGGGAGTTCCAAAAGACGCGAACCTTTCACGACGAACGGGAAGTAATTCGATCGATCCTTCTCTCGCCGAAATAGGAAGCAGTCGCTCAATAATCATATTGTAATAACAACAGCAACAATAATAATAATAATCATAAAAAAATCCCCTATGCAAATTTTTCGCCGTCGCGATTTACAAAAGTCAATTTGAAGCTTTCTTTTCTGAAGATTCAATACAGCCCTTCAATCATTAATGGTTAAAAGTAGGTATAAAAAAAAAGTAAAAACGAAAAAAAAACGTCAATTTCTAACGAAGTCCCTGGGCGTCGAAAAGTGCCCAAATTTGGTCTCACCTGTGGTCACATAAATTTCCTTTTTTTTTCTAATTCTCCCCTCGTGTAGTTCACTCCCGAATTAATTCGTTATTATTATTAATTGTATTCTTATACTATTATTTGTTAGGGAGAGGGGGAAGGGTCGAGGGGGGGGGCTTTAAACGTGTCGTGCGTTGACAGTTGTCCGTTTTTAAGTATTGGGCACTCGCAGGTGACACCATCGAGCCTTACCCTCAACGATAAACATCTTTTCGTTCCCGTAACACGAAAATAAAAAAACAAGGGGAAATGAAAAAAAAAAAGGATCGTACAGCTTCGTGGTATTATATTACAGCCTTGTGCGCCTCGTTATACGCACGGTGCGTTATGGATACTTAATTAACGTTCCTGCCGTCGTTTTCTTCTTTTCTCTGTTTTTATTATTTTTTTTTTTTTTTGGTGCTTTTTTTTCTCTAGGGTGAAATAGATCGAGCGGTGGAAAAAAAAAAGTTTATATGGGTGAAAGGCACGCTTATTGATCATAGAACAGAGATACGGGTGAGTGATAGAAAGCGCGTAGGTTGGACTCGAGACACATGCCAAGCTAGTCCCTTGATCACGATACGATTGCGAGTTTATTTATTTATTTGTTTGTTTCATTTTTTTTTCTTTTTTTTTTGCTATCGAATACTCTGGCCTGAAATTTGTGGGCGGATGGCGACACGCTCGAACGTTTTTCAAAAAGGTTTTATTTTATTTTAGTGTGTGGTTGTTTTTTTTAGTCTCGATGTTTTTTTTTTTAATGTTCTTTGTTTTTTGTGTGGGAGTTGGTCCTAAATGGAATAATCGTGGATTTGCTAATAGCTGATTTAATATTGTATTAATTATGAAAAAATAGTGATTTTTCAGTATCGATAATAATGGAAGTCGAATACTATTGGATCAGCTTATTACAATAAGATGATAACTATAATTAGGTATTAGTTAATCAAAATTCCTCTGTAAATATTGCTGATTAATTCATCGTTGAAATAAATTAATAAGTACCGTCAAATCTTACAACTACAGTCCTGTACCGAAAAACTCAATGTAATAATTGCTGATTAAATCATCGTCATAATAAATTAATAATTACGTAAAAACTCAAATTGCAGATTAATTCATCGTTAAAATAAATCAATAATTATCCAAAAAGTCAATGTAATAATCACTGATTAATTCATTATCAAAATAAATCTTAAACTATTTTATAAATTGATCGAAAAACGTGAGATGGCAGTTTATTTAATTGATACTCATCGCCAATCGATCGTTCGATTAAAAATCTTGATGACACAATATTTTCCGAATTTTGCAGTTTGATAGTTTTTTTTCAAAATTCATAATTTTTCACAATTTTGAAATTATTTGGTTCGATTAATAAAATTGATAAGATTATCTTTGTCGTAGTTGTTGATAAATTAAAACATTTCGAAATTTCGGAGTTTCACGTTACTTCATTAAAAAATCTTTTTTATAAATTGTTCACTTCGATCACTCTTGTCGTTTCGTTTGGAAAATTCGAAATAGTCGAGCAGCGTTTCCGGAAGAGACGAATTTTAGGAGTTTGAGGTTCGCAATGAAATATTCCAGGATGCGTGTTATTGTCGCACGCGAGGTTTTCGAAGGCTCTCGAAGACGAGTCAGAGGCGTGTCTGACAGAACCCTCATGGTTTGGGCGACAATGGTCCACTGATGAATGCCCGTATACATTTACATGGGAAATAGCGTGAGTCGCATGAGAGGAGGTTCGACGAAGAAAGTGGAGGAAAGACGACGAAACGAACGCGTTTCATATGTATAGGCCACCCTCATGTGCCCACGTTGAACCAGATTTTTTATGCCATTAGACTCTACGACAAGAATTTCTTTAACGATTTCTGCGACGATAAAACGAACCCGAAAAAGCACGAGAAACGCGTAAATATTCACTAAGTCATTTTACGAACGATTATTTATTCGCTATTTTAAATCGATACATTTTTACATTGAACGGTTTTTTTTAAATGAATTAATTTGAATAAATGTACGAATACATTAATGAGTTAATTTAGAATATAATTATTTGACGTTGTAATAATTAAAAATGAATTAATTAATCAATTAAGAACATAATTATTACTTATTTCAGTCGCAAAAAACGATTTAAAAGTAAATGAAATCGGACGAGTAAATGAATTAACTAATTAATCAATTAAATATATAATTACATTAATTATAATAGTAAACAATAATTATTATATTTTTAGATTAATACTAGTTATTTCTTAATTTCTACTTAATGAAATCACGAAAGTTTATTTAAACATCAACGAAATTGTGGATAAAAAAGACAGAACAAATAATAAAAAAATCATTAAGTAGTTTGCATATAAATTATAAAATAATTAGAAGAATTAACAAAGTGAAAAAAAAATATATATTTATAAAAATATGCATATAAAATTATGTTTATAAAATAATTATGTTTATGTTTATAAAATATTTTAGAATAAATATGTTTACGTTTAAAAAATATTATAAATAAAAATATTTATGTTTATAAAATAATTATGTTAAATTATGTTTATGAACTTATATTTATAAAATATGCATATAAAATTATGTTTTAAATACTTTAGATTAAAAAAAAGCCCTAGAAATGAAGAAATTCATTTCGGACCGAAGAAGCCAACTTCCGGTTGAAAAGAGGATGATGCGCATCGCGGTAGTTCCCTTTAACGCTCGAGGCGAGGATTCGGATGGCGGCGGGGCAAAGGGTCCGCGATGGCACAGTTTAAATGCACGCGACCTTGCTCTTGATAATAGTTTATGAACGAAGCGGTGGGTTCACTGGCTGGGTACTCGGTGATCGTGCTCGGCGCGGTTTACCGAGTCTGCCGGGACCCACTCCCGAGTTTATAGGGGTGGGTTTATGTTCTGGAATTAATTAACCCAGAACCCCTCGCGGTCTCGTCTGACACCGAACTTTTCATCTCGACCTACTCTACTTTCCAATCTCGCCCTCTCTTGTTTGCACAATTCATTCAACTCTCTCTCTCTCTCTCTGTACTCGCGCAATCGATAAATATCGAAACGACGAAAATTTTCGTTCGATATCTCGACACGTATTTTCAACGGAATTTCGTTTTAATTTATTTAAAATTTTTATACACATTTTAATAATTTATCATTTAAATAAAGTTGAATTTTAATTAAATTCCTAAAAATGTAAATAAAATAAAATCGGTATTTTCATTCCAAAACTATGAACATTACATTTTTTTATTGATTACATTTTTTATAATTTATTTAATATTCATATATACATTTTAATAATATATCATTTGAATGAAATCACATTTTGATTTAATTAGAAAATGTAATTAAAATAAAACCGCAATTTTTATTTCAAAATTCTGGTAATTACATTTTTTATTTCGCACTCATAATTATTTCAAAAATAATGACCATTCAAGCAATCAAGGTGAAACGAAAATAGTAATCAGATGAACACGAACAAAATATTTATTACAATATTCATTTCAATATAATTTTATTATTAAATCATCATTAGGGAACTATAATTTGTATTATAACTAGTGAAAATTAATTAGTTAACAAAAAATTAAACAACATAAAAATAAACTGAGGATAAAAAAAAATTTGTTAAGCATGTTAAAAAATGATCGAAATTTGTGTCTCTTGAGCCAAAAAAAATATTTTAACTCCTGCCTGAATTCATTAAAAACACGATCGACATTTCATGGTGGAAAAAAAAGATTTTTTTTTGAGGACGCGGTGTTTACGAAGTTTCCTGGGTTGGGGCGCCATCAAAGATTGCGCGAAGAACGAAAGTCCAAGAAAGTTGGAAAGTAGCAAAAGAACTGAGAGGTAGAAAAAGACATGACGAGGGAGTAAATGCCTGAGATAGAGGCACGGGCTTGAAGTTGGTTTAACTGACGCCGGTGCTTTCCGAGGTGAGGGATGAAAGAAAAAAAAAACAACACGCGACCTGCCCTAACCCAGTCACCTCTCCACTTAGCGATTTTCTCCTTTACTCTCTGCATTTTAAACATCCTCGTTTCTCAACCCTCGAATGAGAGGACTTCTCTCAGAGGTATAAAAAAAATCAGGCTACGTGGCTGGAAAACGAGAGTGGGTTGAAACCACACTTTTAGGTATTACTGGATCAATATTTTAAATTAAGTATTTAATAGGTATTAAAAAAATGGTAAACATTCTTGCAAATTCGAGAAATCATAAATGTTGATAAATCTTGATAGATTTACATAATTTAATGAAATTAAATTTATTTTAAAAAAAAGAATAATTCTTCATTCTATTTTTTTTTATCATTTTTTCGTAAATTTGTTTAGAGTTGTTACCGTTTTTCAAAATATAATAATCATTTTTTAAATATAAAAAAAAATAGTTTATCATTTTTCACAAAATAATTAGGTGAATTAGAATGCAATTTATTATTATTTATTATTTATTTATTATTTTTTTTATTGTTGTGAGGAATACGAGCGGTCAATTTAACCGAATTGTATATTACTTTCTAGAACCTTTTCCCTATAAAAAACTCTATGAACTCCATTATTATTTTCTAGAACATTTTTCTATAAAATACACCATGAACTCCATAATTATTATGTAAATCATTTTCCCATTAAAAACATGATGAAATTCATCATTATTTGATGGGGCTTTTTCCCATGAACTTCATTATTATTTTTCGGGTCGTTTCGCCATGAAAAACGTTTACTACCCAAATCCTAAGTGTAGAAAAACAAAACACGTTTCATCGAGGATATGAACATCCGAAATGTCTGCCGAAGAAGTGGATTTGCATCAGGCTGAATCTGCAGAGGGCGATAACCGCATGAGTAATCAGTAAACTTTCTTGGAGAAGTGTTCCATGCCTGGAGTATACATAACTCGTGGAGGAACCTCTTTTCCACCCTCCAACCCCCCCTCCACAAAGTTTCAGTTGCCTAGCTCACTTATCCTTTTTTCTTCGTCCTAGTTCTTTTTTGTTATTTTTTCTCAGTCTTGTACGAGGTTTCGTTTGGTTCTCTTTTACTTTCCGGTAGTTTCGTGGAGTTGCCTAGACAGTTGTCTCACTTGGAGGGCAAACTGCAAAAAGAGTTGAAAAAACGGAAGAGGGGTTGGGGATGAGGTGTGAGAAGAATGAGATATGAAATGGCTGGTACTTTGAGACACTTCCGGTTAGCACTTGTCGTGCTTTCATCCCGAAAGAAAACGTAAACATCAAAAATGTAGGTATCCGGGGATTGATGTACCCAGTGATAAATCTGGTACATTTCCTGGTGATTTTCGTCTTTTTTCACAGTATTTTTAATCACGAATAACGATTGGTAAAAACGGTGGAAAACGTTAACGGTAAAAAAATGAAGAACCGGAAGTGATGTGTTTCAATGGTACCAAGCTTGTTCTAAGGTGTTTTTACGACCGCAAAGTTGATGGAGTATTCCGTTGACGTTTACTTCCATCAGTAAAGTGTAACTCAAGCATCAGATGCTAATTAATGGTTTTCCATTTTCGAAAATCATTTTCGAAATTTTCTATCTTCATTTATTAATTACTGATCCTAGTTCTATTTTTAGATGTCTTTAGGAACCATAATCCATCACTGGTGAAATGCCAATGACGGGAACACCCAACGACCAACTGCAAAAAGGAATCTCGTCTTATATATCTCTCGAAGAGATTTACCTACGTCTTTTCAACTCGTCTGGCTTCCTCCTCGCCACTTTCACCCATTTATTGTAATATTTCACTGGCGCGAACTCCTCCATCTCAACCAGTGACGACACTCGAAAACAGCCAGATTTATGAACGGACTTCCGGACAAATAAACACACGCGGACTGTATCCCACATATACAGGGTGAATCACAAAATAATGAAACCCTCAATATCTCTCTTTCATTTGAAAATGCAAAATTATTACGCGTTTGTTTCAAATTCATATTTTTCGATTTTTTTTTCAAGGTCATCCAACATTCTTTTGTTCTTGTGGAATTCCCTTTTTTGCTCTTGAACATCGTAAAAGACGTCCAAACGAATTTAACCTCGTAACATAGGACGTCATTAAAATGACCTTCAGTAACCTTCAATTAACCCTCAAGGTCACTCGAAGGTTAATTACATATAAGAATTTCTTCTCGGTTTAATTTTTTCCCCTCAGATTACACAGAATTTTTTTTCTCTGAAATACTTTTGGGTTGAAGGTCGTTTCAAGGTCACGTGAATTTCTGGGTTGAAGGTCACTTCAAGGTCATCGGTATTTCCAAGTCGAAGGTAACTCTAGGGTTTTCAACAGTTCTGAGTTGAAGGTCACTTCAAGGTCATCGACATTTCTGAGTCGAAGGTCACCTCAAGGTCAAGCACATTTTTTTTTTTTTTTTTTTTCAAACTTAACAGAGACATTGGGCTGTTCGTTTCTCGCGACTCACCCTGTATACAGAGCGTGGTTGGTACGGAACACCGCCGGAGACTTTGTCGATTCCCGTTGACGGAATGAGTAATGGACACCGCGGGCATCCGTCAGGAAAGAAAAGCACGAGGCTTGCGCGCAAACGTTGCAAACAGTCCCGAGTCTCTCGGCACGCTTTGCCTGTTTTCAAGTAGAATTCCAATGGAACTTCATGCGTGGCGCAAAAATGTGAATAAAGAAAAGCCTGTGGAGGATTCTCCTGTTCTCCGATACGGGAAAGAGAATTAATGGGGTTTTGCCCACGAGCTTTCGAATCGTTAAACTATCGGCGAGTGAAAAAAAGTCCAATGGCGACCAAACGTTCACTTTGCGGTTATTGGCTTTGTGGGAAGTTTAGTAAATTTTTTACAACACGATTTGAACTAGTAATTCCACCATTTACATTCTGAACTTCATTTTTTCATTTTGGATTTTCAATTCTGCATCGAGTAGAGATTTAACCCAATTTTAACACAATTCATTATCATTATTAATATTATTATTATTATCGCTTTTATTTCACGTTCACCCTTACAATTTTTTACATCTTTATCTTTTCTTTCCCTTTTCCCTGTTTTTTCATCCCCCCCACTTTTCTCTGCTTTTTTTCCACTTTTTTCGAACCTAACCTTTCTATCCACTCTTTTTGTTGTCATTTCAAGAAAATATTTCTCGAAAATACACATGAATCGTAACGTTTCGAAAACAAATATTTTCCACAAATTTTCCCACGTGGAAAAGTGGAAAAGTTGAAAACACTTGCGTCCAAAAAGCTCTTTCGCAGTTTTTTTCATCCGACGAGAAATAAAAAATATAATAAATTAATAAAAACATTTCCTCCAGTGTTTTCTTCAATTTTGTTTCCATCTACTTTTCTTCAACGTGAGCGAAAGAGAGGAAGCAAAAAAAGGAAGATTCGGATATCGCGTTGCGGATATGTATTCTCAGTTTCGCATATTACGAGAACCCCCCCCCCTCCTGCCTCCCCCCCGCCGTTCTAGCTTCCTTTTTTTTTTGCTTTACGTTGTTTCCTCAAGAATCGGTTCCACGCCCACCACGGGATGAGAGAAACACTTAACCGGTCGTTTGCGTAAGGATCGCTAGGCAGGAGCTCGTCATGTGGAAGTTCTCGATGTCACTTATTCGAACGATATTGAACAAATAAACTGATAGCGTATACGTCACGTGTATACCATTATTCTTTCATTTCTCCACCTGTTTGGGTTACCCCTTTAAAAATATTTTCTTATCTCGTAAACCTCCGATATAAGAGTCTTCGTGGTAAAATAAGAAAAAACTAATTTGGCGAATTAAAAAATATTGCGTTAAAAATAGAAAGTTTATTTTTATTTTCTATTTTTCTTTGCGACGAGAAAAAAAAATCGTTTTTCCATAATTTTGGAAATATTTATTATTTGTTATAAGGAAATTTAAAAAAACGAGATACTGGGTTACTGACTTTGGAAATTACGAAATTTTCTTATCTCGTTAACACTTGATATATTCGTCTTCGTGATAAAATAAGAAAAAATAATTTGACGTGTTCAAAAATATCGCGTTCAAAATACAAAGACTATTTTTATTCTCATATTTTTCTCTGCATCGAGAAAAAAGAATCAATTTTCCATAATTTTGAAAACATTTATTATTTGTTACAACGAAATTAAAAGAACAATAAACCCATTTACTGACCTTCGAAGTTACGACCTTCAGCAATACATTCACAATTTCACCATTTACCATCACCATAACCCGATCCCATAGAATTCTATCAATCAAAAATCTCCGAATAATCAACTTTTTTTTTAATAATCAAAAATAACCGATTACAAAGTTTCGAACGATCGAAAAATCCAACGCGAAGAGGAATACGAAAGATGAGATCTGGAGGTTCGAGGATAACTCACTGGGCTCACGCGCGTGACCCCAAAACGAAATTTCCTTTTTTTTTTTCTTGAACCCCAACGAGAGTCCTAGGAGACACCCACCCGCACGCGATCATACACGCTCGAGGAGCTGGGGGACATTTTCGATCTAGGTATATATACAGTGTGCTCTCTTTTTTTTCTCTCTTTCTCTCACTTTTAGAAAAGAGCTTGCACACCCTTATCGAAGGGTTGGGGGAGGGAATGTAGAAGGGAGGGGGGGGGTTGAAGGAATAACGCCCAATCAGAAACGAAGGACGTGTGCGAGGCTCCTGTCTATCTTTCTCTCTCTTTCAACGTGCTCTTACCGCTCGCCTTGCCTATGGAATTCGGTTTTGTCGTCATGACAACCCCATAGCACCCCCGTGTGCACACGTACACACGGGGTATCGATACAAGCCTCCCGGTATATTCCGCTCGTCGAGGCAACAGTGGCAGGACATCCGAGGGGAGTTCTTTTATTATTATTTTTTTCATTTTTTTTTTCCTCAGTCCTCGTCATCGTATCTCGAGGGGGCGTTCTATATATTCTTCGACCTGATCGGAAATCGGGGATTCGAGATGATCCACCATTCGCCGAAGCGTGAAAAACCGAAATAAAAGAAGGGAAGAAAAATAAAGATTCTTTTCCTTACGTGATCGAAGTTAGGTTTATTAACGAAATAAAATGTGCTGGTACGACAACCGAGCTTTTGATGCTCGGTTGATGGAGGTTAGGTGACAGGGGTTGGTAATGATTCTTTTTTTTTTATCGTTGATTGATTTTGTATGTGGGTTTTATCGTATCTTCATTTTTAGCCTTTTTTTTATTGTTCTAAAATATCTGCGTCCCATGATTTTTATTATGTATTGACTTTGATCATCCCTTGATTTTTATCAGCTCGCCTATTTTTGTCATACCTTGAGTTTCACTATTCTTCGAATTTTTATTTAATTTCGATGCTACCTTGGTTCTTATCATTGTATGATTTTAATGATCTCGTAATATGTATCATCCCTTTATTTCCATCATCCCTTAATTTTTATTAAGCCTCGATTTCAAAAATTTCTTAATCTACGTCATCCCCCAATTTTAACAATTCTTCAATTCTTATCATCCCTCGACGTCCATAATTCTTCGATTGCTATCATCCCTCTCGATTTTCGTCATCCACCCTTAAACCCATGATATTTGGACCCAAAAAAAAATCTTTTGCGTTTCGCAAAAGGTATTTTGTTTCCGGTGTACAATCGCGATGTTTTTTTCCGTACGAGTTTTAGCCCGGGGGTGGTTTCATCGGAGACTCAAAGTATAAAGACGAAGGGAAAGAGGTGCGTAGAAAAATAAGACACGGGGCTGCGGAAGACACGAAGAGGAGACAAGTTGGCAGATCCGGAGACGAATCAGCAACAGAAACGAAAAAGCGAAAAACGAAAAAAAGAAGAAAAAAAAGTACACGAAGGGTGGGAGGGCCGGGGGAGGAGGGGGTTGAAGGGAGAAGGGTTGGAAGAGATATACGTGTCTCTACGGATATATATATACACACGAGCCAACTAGATCGCTTCGGGGGATGATTCTAGCTCGCGCAACCCTCTCGGAGAATTGATAAAGCAAAGAATTTCACCCCCTCGCTATCTCGTGTCTTCCTCCGAGCCAATCCACGGATATCAACGACACAGAGCTGTAACACGGTACGTGTTACATTTCGGGTCGTACAAAATGGTGTAGGGATGAACTACAAGGGCGAAGGCCAATATATGAGAGAAAAGACGAAAAGGGATAAGGGATGAAGAAGACGTATTCTACCCCCTTCCTCCATAACAGACGATCGTACGTGACGTAAGTTCCATTTTTTTTCCCAGTCCCCCTCCCTCGACCCCCATAAAAAATTGTTAATAAATAGTGCCTAAATTTGGAAAAATATTCGCCCAAGCTTTAACGAAGTACAAACGACTCTGATCCGGTGTCTTTAACACCGTAAAATTAAAAACGGTCTTGATTTGAAAAAAAGAAAAAAATTATAATTATCCACGTGTATTTTTGGAAATAAAAGTTGAGAGAATTTAAGAATGGGGATAAATTGTAAATAACTTTTGAGAAGAAATATTGAACATTAGCTATAGTTAGCAATATGATTTTAACAAATTTCAAATTGGAAGATTGATGGATTTTTGTTGAAGATTGCTTTTTTAAAGGAGGTGTATATTACAAATGACTTTTGAGAAAAAACATGATTTTTGAAACACGATTTGAGCGAATATCTTAAACAATACTTTTTTTTATCTTAGCAACTGTTTGTCACGAAAAGAAAAAATTGTAAACTTTAAGAGTTAATTCTGATACTATTGCTGTGTAAAAAGCATCGTCCGAATAAATGGTAAAGTTTTTCTGAAAAAAGAATTCCAAATTTGTCGATCTTTTTGTCTAAAAAATTCCTTAAAATTCTATTTACTTTTTTTCATAATCAGCAATCATACGTTTATTGGCTCATCAAGCATTTGCAAAATCGAGAATTTTTTCGAACAGTCAGAAATTTCAAAAATGTCCGAAAATTTTTCGGTACCTACATTTTAAGGCTGGATTTGGTGATAATCGAAAAGATGGTGTATCGATTCGAAAGAATATAAAATTTCAATTTTATCTCCATAGAAACTCTAAGATCTCCGGTGCTTTGTGAACTTTCCCCTAATCCCGAGGAAACACAACCTTCTCAATTCGCAGACTCGTGAAAGTGCTCTTAGTTTCGTTGGCAGCGTCATATCCATATCCCTTGCACCCCTGGCGCCCACTGGATTTCGAAAGATATTCACACGAGGCTTTCGTATCTTCGGCAATCATTTCAACCCCCTTATTTCTTGGGTACACTTTAGAGAAACTTTACTCGCTTTTTTATTTTTTACTTTTTTTCAAACCCCCCCTCCCTTCGCTATCCGGACAAAAACTCACATTTTCTTGGTGGATAATTCGGTCGTAGATTCCACACAATCTCGGCTGGATCAACGAGAACAATCGTCAAGTAATTTGTCCTAACAATCTATCTTCCCCTCATTGAAGCGAAGATAAAAATTCTCCGGAAAATAGTATCCCATTTTCTCGACAGAATTTACAGCGTATTTGAATAAATTTAAATAATTTAGATAACTAGAAATTTAATTCTAAAAAATTGATACAAATAAAAATCTATTTAAATCATTTGAAAAAAATGTCTCGCAGATTGGATTGTGAAAAAAAACAATGATTTTTTTTTGTCGGGTTTTGGTTTTATTAATAGCAGAAGATTAGGCTGAAAGTTTATTCGAAATTCGAAATCCTGGATTAGAGGGTTAGGAACATGTTCAGTTTTACAAATAGCTAATTTCATAATAATCATAGTCATTAAATATAATAAATATCAAAGTCTCATTGTTTAATATCATGTAAAAAATTCGCAAAAATAAAAGAACCAAATTCTAACCTCAAAGTAAATCAGAAATAAAAACTTCCTTCATCGAAATCGAAAAAAATCGACAATTCCTTACAATTAATCGTTAATAATACATCCACCACTCAAAATTCATTTTTTCCAAAATTGTTTGGCTTTTCACTTCCGAAACGACAATTGGAAAAAACCCCTTGATCAATTTCCAATTTTCAGAATGGTTTCGAGTTTTAGGCGACGGTATTGAGTACCCGTTGGTCTTTATAGCCAAAGACCGAAGAAGTTGAAGGCCGGTCCTGGAAGACGTCACAAGGCCTGATAGGAAAAAGAACATGAACATATCAGGGGTTGAAAAGATCCTTCCATGTATATTCGTACAGGAGGTTTACTCATATGCGTTAGAGGCAAAGAAGAGTACCTAGTCACACATAGACGCAGGCAAACACACGCTGCAGTGCGTATTGATTCCATTCTCGTTCCGGCAACTCTCTTTCTCCCTTCCGGCGAAAACCCACCCTCCAGGCGCACCCTCCACCCCCCCCCCCGGGATTCACATCCCCCCACGCCCTCTGACAACCCCTTTCTGTATGTTCTCGGTGCTGTGTCTAGCGTGGAGCATACAGCAGCATCCGGTGATCTGAATTCCTTCCACCCTCGCTTTTCTCCAGACCCACCCCCCACCCCCACTCCTTCCCAACCCCAACACTCTTCGTGTACATTGTGCCTGGTCGCCTTCACGAAAGTCCTCTCCCGATAACCTCTGTGCCTCCGCGCAGCCTGACTCGCCGAACAAAATATCCCACCATCCTCCTTCCAACCCCTCGAGCTTCATTTCTTATCCGACATTGTTACAGACGTGAAATTCCCTGTATCGCCTCGTTCCACTTCATCCCGAGCAACATCTTGACTCTTGCTTATCGTATTTTCATTTTTCGTCCACGATAGTTCTTGAAAATCATCTTCGAGGAACTTCCAGCCTGGATGTTGTCGATTTTTGAAATTTTTGAAGTCCTTCATCCAATGATGAAGGATTCTATCAACGGAGGTTTATCAAACAGCCCGGTTTGTGAAATTGAGCTTGGAATCGTCTGGTACTTTTTTGAAAGTTGTACCAGTGTTTCGATGACGTTGGATGATCAATGTGGGGTCTTCGATTTTGAGTACTTTTTATTCGCGACTTTGGCGATCTTAATAGCGAGCTTCATTTGCGATCGAATGATAAAACGAGGTAAATAATCCTGATGATTCTGGTAACGAACGTGTTTCACTTCCTACCTGGTAACAAGTTCCATTGGCTGATGCTATGTTCCTTTTCAGTCTACAATCGTTGGATGTCGAATCGATGTTGTCAATTTTCATAACTTTTTATTCTAATCGCAATCATGTCTAATTCTCATATCCCTCGGTGAACGACATTACCGAAGTTGGTTCATCAGCAATCCGAGGATTTTTGATAATTCTGATATCTTTGATGACCTTGATCACTTGTGAACGACTTTGGCAGATGACATTAGCGATCCAATGATCGCGAATTCTAATGATATCCGATGGTTCTAATATCTTCGATCTTGATGACTTTCGATAACTGATTATTTACACCAAGCGAGTAGACCAAACCCAAACAAGCCCAAACGGATCCAGTTAAAACTAGACCTAAATCCAGCGAACCAACCAAATATTCCTGATCGATCGGTCCAAAGTCCAAATAAATTGATGGTGATGGATATAAGACTACAAAATGGCGGAGATACGCAGCAAAGGTGAACGACCAGCTCTGGTATGTTCTGGAAATCAGCTGATGCGATTTCATTCCTCTGAAAGCACGTGGAACGAAGTCTCTACTACGAGAAAGTGAGAGCCCCGACCTACCCTTACACATTAATTATAAGGGGAATCCTACCCCAGTCGGTCTCGCTCTCACCCATATTCAAAGTGTAGGATTCTCGTTTTCTCTCCGGCATTTTCGCTCGCCCCAAGGAAGCCAGCGGGAGGATCGCGGCCACGTAATTCCGCTTTCTTCTTTCTCGCTTCCTCGCGTCTACGGGTCTCCTCGAAACTTCCTTCACGCTCTCCGGTGAGGAGAGGAGTGGTGCTTCTCTTCTCTGCTCGCTCATTCAGGTCTCGACGCGACCTTCAGACGGCCACCCTCAACGGTTCCACGACAGGCGGTGGGTGAGGGCTGATTCCCATTACGAAACTAGAGCAATGCCCCGTCCAACTTTCTCGGGTTCGAACTCCGTCCTGAATTACACTGAAATTCCCAAAACTTTCCGGAGCTTCTAATTTAATGATGGTTGCCGTCACCAGTTTACCTGATTTTGGCATTTTCAAGATTGAAGGATTAATCGCTAGCTGTTCTTCAAAAGTGGTTCAGTTCATTAGCCATAACCATATTCTGGTAAAAATCATATCCAATTTAGGTTTTGCTGATATACCGATCAGAGATGGCATGGAACGCTGCCTAGGCCGGATAGAACAAATTGGCAAATGGAATTCTGATTGTAAAAACGCAGAATGTACAATCAGTCTATTAGGAATGACTGCACAGTGGTGAAGATCCAACCCAGTTTAGGATTCCTTGATTATCCGGTTCAAAGCTGGTGGTGAAACGTTGCCTAGTCCAAATAGAACAAATTGGCAAATGAAATTCTGATTGTAAAAACGTAGAATGTACAACCAGTCTATTAGGAATGACTGCACAGTGGTGAAGATCCAACCCAGTTTAGGATTTCTTGATTATCCGGTTCAAAGCTGGTGGTGAAACGTTGCCTAGTCCAAATAGAACAAATTGGCAAGTGGAATTCTGATTGCAACATCATCAGAATATGTTTCCACGTTGGCACAATACGTAAAAGATGAACGCATCTTGAAATTTGAGTTCGAGCAATAATCCGGAAACGTCTTCAACGAAGAGATACGTAGATATCCATACGGGGAGTCTCTCGAGGAGTGTAGCATTATGCAAAATCGCAAGCCCCGCATACACGTATAAAAAAATATATGCGCTTGGGAGCTGCGCGATTTGGATCCTGACGTGCGTCTGTACCTGCACGAAACGAGTAAGAAAATAAGGATCCTGGGAGGTGGAGAAAGTCGAGGAAGACGAGGGCTGTACGTGGAACATATCTACAATATTGGATGTACGAACGAGAGAGTATGCCGTAGGGATAACGCTGGACGGGTAGACGAGGGGGTTGGTGGTGATTCTCCTCTTTCCTTCCAGTGGTTGATAGAGGAGAACCCTGTTGGATATGGAGGCTGAGTTTCGGCGACGAACTGTGGTGGAACTGCTACAGAGAAGGAGAGAAAGGGATGGAACACTGTTGGAGAAACGTTAAGTGGGTATGAAGGAAAGAAAGAGATAGAAGGAAAGACCTGGATGTCAGGACGTCACTGTGAAGGCTGTTGGATACGAAGGGTGGTGTACACGAGTCCCTCTTCCTCCTTCTCGCTTGGCTATGCTCCCAGGGGTCGGAGACGTTCAGACTCACGAATATATCCAGAGAAAAGGACTAAAGAAAAAAAAATTGCCACGGTTGAATTCTGAAATAGAAGGATGTGCTTGAGGCTGAATAAAGGTCTAAAGAATAAACGTAGGTATTCTTCGAGAAAATCCGAAATTTCTAACGGGCTCTTTTCGCTGCTCATTTACTAGGAATCGCTCTTGTTTTCCAAGCATCCAAGTCGAGATTTTGCTTATCCCGAACTACTTTCTTTCATTAAGTCTCTGAGTGCAAGTGGAAGATCAGAACTTTAGGCAGTTTTCATTGGAAACCCAATACCACCCAATAGGCTCGTTACCATCAATTTAGAATCTAGCCAGTCACAGCGGTCACTGTCAGCTTGAAGTCTACAAAACTAAAAGGAATTTTGATAAACTTTCAACCATCATACCCCTAACCCAAACATTCCACTTTGCCCTCTATTTCTCCAAACCAATCGAAACTCCCATTTCTGAAAAGCCAGAAATTTAGACTTGCAAATTTCCAAAACCGATTTCGCGTCATTTACCCCCCGGGAGTCTGAAAGGCTCGACGGATGACAACGAAAAGGAATAAGAAAAGAGAACCTGGAATCTTTGAAGGCAATGAGACTCACTCTGATTTTCCATCGAGCCTGAAGAAAAAGAGACAGTCGGGAATGGAATTACAGTTTGAAATTCGTATGTGGGTTACCGACGTCCTTGCACGTCGGAGGTTGTCGGATGGTTCGAGGGACTCTGCAGATTGGAAAGTGGGGTGAGTCAGTCAGCTACCAGCAACTCTCTTGGGAGGGTTTCGCGTTTCTGAATTTGACTTTAAACCGCGTCGAGACTCGACAGGCTCTCTCCTTCTGCCAATGACGTCGACTCCAAGCCCCTTCTATTAGGTTACCTACCCTATCCTCCACACTCGTCGGCACTATCAACCCCCTCCCCTCCCACCACTTTTATATACGTTTTCGTACAGTTATATATATATATATATATATATAAAATCCTATATCCCTGTCGTAGCTTACATCCTATCCTATTCCATCCAACCTCTTTCCCACCCTTTCGGTTGCTCCTCTCGGCTTGTCCTTTGCCATCGACTTCCAACCACCCCCTGGTCTTTTTTTCCATACTATTTCTTCCATTGGCGTCTTTCGTGCCAGGAAGATCTTCCATCGGTGCAAAAGTCTTCCAGCAGGTTTCGTCGTCGTGCTCATTGGTCGCTGATGTGCCCTCGAGCCTAGACCGTAAGAAGGTACGAATAGGCAGACGGAAAAGACAGGCCCACGAAATCCCGTCTCGTGTCCTCGTTCCTTCCATCTTACTTTTCTTTATCGCACCCTCCGCAAACTCGTATACCCGAAGAGTCGTAGAATGAAATACGCCGAGTCAGCTATACCCTGAATACCCGGAGTACTTCCGCTATTCTACGCATCCAGTTGATATCTATCGAAAAGCTGGAGCTTTTCCATTCCATCCTTATCAAGGATTTTCCATCTGCCATGTTGGGAAGAAAAAGCTAGAACCTGCACCAATCATCAACTTAGGGCGTTGGGGTTGAGGTCGTGTACCACCCATCAGAAAGGCTGGTGAAGAACCGGAATCCTGCCTTCAGCTACCAATTTACTATCATGTTTTTTTTTATCATTCGACAGCTTGATACAATTTATTTAATATTCATTTTTTAATAAATTTAATAACCAATTAATTTTGAAGCCAAAATTATTATATATAAGTTGATCGAAAACGTGGAAAGATGAGTTTTGGTTTTTAGAAAAGAGAGTTGGTGATGCAATCATACTTATACATAATTACCAAATTAATTAAAAATCAATTTAACAGTAAAATTCATTCAATAGAAAATAAATATTTAATTATTCGTAAAATCATTTTAATCGCTAATGTGAAAAATTCAGAGTACTCATTTTCTATTTTCTTTCGTATTTTTGCGAAGTTCTAAATCTGCTGAAAATATACAGGGTGTCCCTCATACGAATAAGTGCTTCTGAAGGCTTACTAAAATTCAATACCATCACCAGCAAAGTTCTTATTCAAGTTTTCCATCCGGTTTGGCATTGTCGGGCCTAAAAGTCGGGTTTCCTGATGATCGGTTCGTCCGTGTTGAACGATTGTTCGGTTTGTCAGAAATCGGATGGGCGATGGAGACTTCAAAGGCAACGAAAAAATACGGGCCGAATAGATGGTTGGATCGAGATTGCCGTTCTTTCGTTTCTTCCATTTCACCAACTTCTCTAACCCCCCCCCCCCTTCCTACTTTCTTTCCAGGATTTGACTTGAAAGACGAGGAAGTAACCCTCAAAGCGAAGAACCGAGTATTCTCTGGATGTTGAAAAAGAGTCAACCGGATACACCCTAGGAATGCCAATAGTGAAGACATCCAGCCTAAAAAACAAATTACACCTTTCCTCTTCCTTTTTTTTTTATTTCGTAGCCATAAATTTTTCCGTGCGGTTTACTCCCGTTGTTGTTATTTTTTTTTTTCTCCGAGTATCGTCTTTCGAGGGTTGAATAAGTAGCCCCGCGGGATAAATTGCAACGAATAGCAGATATCTCGCCGAGTAAGATCAAGCGTGGCTAGTCTCTTGGAAAATCGACGATATGAAACATTGCCCGCTACGGCGCCTTTCAGACTGACGTTCACTTTAAAAAAATAAGAAACACCGGGCCTCTCTGAATTTTCGAGATGGAAAAAAATATTGAACCCATCCGAGTGGAAAACTATAACCGCCTTGGTAAGAACACGAGCCTCGATTTTTGCCTGCTTTTTAATGGATCCTGGTAAACGTAAAATGGTTGGCTCTTGCCAAACCCAAACAACGACGAGTACGAGCTATTTAACGTCGGGATTGAAATTTTTTTCCAAAATAGTGGAATGGAGGTAGGATTTGGAAGATTGAAGTGTGACGTAGATAATTAGATTTACAAATAAATAATTTAATGATTAATTATTGTTTGGTCATTTATTAATAATCTAATATCTAATTGATTTGACTGATAATTAAATATTTATTTAGTATTAAATTAATTTTGAATTAATTTAATAATAATGAATAGTTTCGATTCCATAAAAAAACACTCTTTTCTCACATTATTAAGAAGCTTTTACCTTTTTTGATCAACTTTTAATAATAGACTCAAAATGATTTTTATAAAATTAATTTTTCTGATACTTAAATATTTATTTACTATTTTAATATCATCTCAATATTAAATTAATTTAAAATTAATTTGATAATTATGAATAATTGTAATTCTTTTTAAAAAACTCTCTTTTCTCGAATTAAAAACAATTTTCACGATCTTTTAATGTTCATCCAGCAATAACCCAAATTTGATTTGTTCGAGGCTAAAAAAGCCAAAAAAGAAGAAAAACAACCGCGAAAAGGGGAAGGTTGTACACATAAACGTTTCCAATTTTTGCGACGAGGAGACAAAATCCATGAAAATCCTTCGTTTAAATAAGATACGACACGGAGTTGCGTCATGGAGAACAGGGTGGTTTTTCGATAGCAAAGCAACGACGGGGAAGGGAAGAGATCCCATTACGCATCGGTTTACTTGCCGAATCAATTTCACCCGCCAAAAGCCGACTATAAATTCCAAGCGAGACTAGATCGTCTCATCCCTGCTCCAGCGCTGATTCGGCGTTTCTTGATGTTTTCTCATCTTTGCTCCAACCCCTCAGCCTCCTCTGGGCGTCTCTTCTACTGCAAGTTTTTTCACTTTTGGTACACACGTTTAGCACCAACAAAAATCGTTAGTGGAAACAGCAGTGACTTGGAAAAAAAGGAGAACACATTCCCACGAGGTTTGTTTGGGTTTCAAAAAATAAAGTGACTTTTCGAAATTTCGGTACGTAAATTCGTTTTTCGATTTTAGATTGTTAAGTTAGTGCATCCCTGACGTATGTTGACGTTATCAGCCATTTTGGCATGTTCAGTTTGTTTTTTATGGATTTTGAGTTTAGACGTGTTTTTGGTTTTCGATTTGTTTTCTATCGAAAACGATAGCAAACGATAGCTGACCCATCGTCGCTAATTCGTGATTTTGAACGTTTTGACGAAAAACGTTTTTCAACGTTTTTGTCGAAAAACAGGAAACTTGACATCCGGGACGTTTTTCTCTTCTCAAAACTGAAAAAAAGTGTCAAAAGTCGAGGATTGGAAAATGGCTGCCATGTGTCTATCATTTTTGAACGTTATATTACTTCGTAGAGGACTAAATAGATATTTTTGAATAAATCAATATTTTACGAGAAATAATAAAAAGTCACCTTACTTTTTGAACAAACCTCGTATATTAATAACGCTACGAGAAGAATTGTACGACATTTCCAGAGGGATCTTATACCGAACTCCAGTTAGAGCTCTGGAAGAATGATGAAGGGGCAAGATTGATGACGTGGCAAAGCTTTGCACGTATGAGGAACGATGAAAAATGTTTGTCTTAAAGAAAGTGTATTATCATCGATCCTCAACTCCTTGCTTTGGTCATCAGCCATTTCTTCGATTCAGAAGTTTCCACCCCTCAAATTTCTGTCTTCAAGCCTAAGATTACCTTCAATTGCTATAAAATGAATAAAAAATGTTTTCTGTTTGCCATGTATCGTTAATATTAATAATCTTCTTCGATTAATATTTTTTTATCGATGTTAATCATTTTTATTGATAATTTTGATAATCTTTGTTTTATCGACCAAACCGAATCGAAATTTTCGGTATTTCGGTAAATCCCAAACATTTCAAACCAGCAAATTTCAAATTTCATATAAAAAATTTCAACCAATTTCGAATACCAAAAAAATACTAAACCAGATAGTGTTTGGTAACTCTATCAGGTCCAACCTGTGCAACATCTAAAACCCAAAAAAACATCAAATAATTTATAATCCTACTTTTTGTCGTAAGAAAAACAACTTTTTAAGAACAGTTTCATAACTTTTTCGAACCCAGAACATTACTACTGGTGCTGTTGCACCAAACCCAAATTTACAGCATTTTTTTTGTTCACCACGATCTACACAAACGACTTCAGACCTCCTAGCACGAGATTTGCAGAGAAGCAATACCAAGTGGAGCAACAGTGTTGCTCTCGATAATTCGTATCGCCATTGGTTCACCTTGATAACACCTAGGCGACAAAAAAAACGACTTCTGGAAGCATCAACATCCAGATCTCCGGTATGACTTTGGTCGTAGGATGATCCCTTCGCTATTGGGTGCCAAGGGAAATATACATGGTGAAATAAACTTTAGCCTAGAACGGAAGACTTGTGAAAGCGTTTGAGGTTGATAAAACTGATGGTGATGTGAGCTCGATCGGGTTATCTCTGGAGATTCGAGTGTCAGAGGGAACCTCGTACACGTAAATAGCCGTCTTATCGTCAACGGCAAAGGAAAGAAGTTACCTGCTTTTGCCTCCAGTGTGGCATTGAAGACTTCGTTGGAAGGGAAGGTGGTGGTCTTCTCGTCACGATCATTCCGCAAAGTAGTAGCTTCGCTCTCGTCGCTGGGACGGTGATAGATTGCCTGACGACCAACCGAACCCTCTTCCAACCTCCTCCACCCTCCCCCTCTTTTCCAACATACTCTGATCTCTCCCAAGAAAGAAGAATAACAGATATAAAACAGCACCATCAACCGCACCATACACTCGATCCTGGAGGGTCCTTTGCTACATAAATTGCTCATCCTTGGATCCAGTTTTCACTGGAGACCTGCTTTCACTCCCTGAGCACATGGACCAACTATGCAGCCAGGAATGAATCGTCTTTTGCATGATATATTACTCGCCATTGTTGCTTCGTTTTTACCCCTCTTCTTCAGTAGGCTTGCCACGTAGAAGCGTAGATTTTATTTGCACGTTTAACCTTGATCGATCTTTGGAATTCAGGTTATTATCAATAGCGATTTTTATCAACGATAAGACACTATTTTTAGTTTAGTACTGGGTTGAAATAATAAATTTTGGTTGAAATTTGCTTTAAGGTTAATTCGTTATTTCCGGTTTGATACTGGGATGAAAAATCTTTAAAATTGTTGAAACATTTAGGGTACAGGTAGCTTTGAAAATTGACGATAAAATTGAAAAATAAAGCTAAAATTGATTTTTTTTATTTAATGAAACAATTTTAGACTAGATGGATTTTCGGAACTCAGGTTATTATTAATGGCCATTTGCATCAATGGTAATTCGTTATTTCCGGTTTAATACCGGGTTGAAAAATGTCTAAACTTGTTTAAACCTTCAGGATACAGGTAGTATTAAAAAATTACGAAAAAAATGTGAAAATAGTGGTAAAATTGATTTTCGTTTTTCAACGATGCGAACTTTTTTGTAGCTTCGATTTTTGATGATGTCACGATTTCTAGCGCAATAATTTCGGCTTCTTTCGCATTGGGAATTTTGACGACGTTTTTGATGGAAATATCAGGCAAGTTTCGCGATTGGTGATGGACTGGATGAACCACGTTGGGTTGGGGTTTGTAGATGTTCGATGAAGGTCCAATGGGCGTGTAATCTACAAGGGTGTTTATGAGCCACTGGGGCGTTTACACCCTCGCAGATACGTGCTCCGACGCCTCCTTTTTCTTCTTCTTATCCTCGATACACTTACGAAATCGCGGATAGAACCCGCTCACGTACGTGCTTTTGTCGAAACACCGGAAGTACTGCATTTATCGAGTATTGTGTTCGTGCCTCTTCGTTCATTCGCCTCTATATCAGTTTTCCAGTATCTTTGCGATACACACGTGGCCAATGAGATTACAAGGTTATGGCTGAAGAAAAAAAGCTGAAGAAAAAAAACTACTCTGAAGAAAAAAAAATACTTTCACGAATTTTTTTACGAGATTAAGGATTTAATCTCCGAAATTTTCTTTAATTTTTCAGCAGATTTAAATTTAGGGTTAATTAGGCTTAGCAAATATACTTTGAAAATGCGTAAACAAATATTTTTAAATACATTTTATGCAGTTTTAACCGAGGGAATCACGATTTGAATACTGCCGATGATATTTTTAATTTTTCGCAATTTTTAATGTACATGCAAAAATCGCAAAATGGCGACGAAAAAAACAACAAATAAAATTACATGCTTTTTTACTGCTTTTTGCCAAAAAGAAAATAGTGATAATCGTAAAATATAGTAAAAATAAAATTGGAGCACCAAGCGGTTAAAAAAAAGTAATTTCGAGATGAACGCTATCAAACTTTTTTGTAAAGGAAAAATCACGAGAAAAGTTAACTTATGTTTAATCAGCTAGGCCTGAATCATTTCGAGAAAATATTATCGAATATGATCACTTTCGAAAAAAACAAGAAAATAAATTTTGATTTTTTTAAAGTTTCAAAGTAAAATTCTGCTTTAATTTTCGTGGATGATGCAAAGAAAACGAAAAACGACGAATTCCCCATCCCCCCATGATCTCGTGGCACCTCCATGCTTGTTGATCGTCGAAATCGAAAATAAGGGTGGAAGAGGGCACCAGAGGAGCATCAAAAGGGCACCAAAGAGGGTGCAGAGAAAGCGAATGAGAGATAAGCCCCGATAGTTTGTTCTGGATTATACTAAAGTGAGTGTGTACCCAAAGAGCGAGATCGGGGATAAAAACGATGCTCAAGCTGGTAGAAAATGTGTTCAGCGTAAACCAGATATCGTAAGCAATAACATTGGAGGAGCTAAAGAATTTAATAGTCGATAAACGGACTTTGATGTTCCTGGAAAATCCAATAAAATTGTCCTCCCGATTGATGTCTATTCGCGATGTACAAAAGTGACTAAAAGACCATTCAATACCCAATAGCTTGGATGAAGGTATGAATGAATTCTGGAGATCATTCTTGATGACAGGAGTCTTCAGGGTTCACAGAACGCACGAAAAAAACACGATAAATTGGTCATTGGAAAACCGATAAAAATATAATTATTTATATTAATGTAATAATTTATTTCGTTCGAATAATGAAATTAAACGAATAATATTAATTTAATTTAATACAATTGATTATAACCATATAATTCAATTAATTAGTCCCATGATACAATCGTTATCACCAGGGCATTAAATAAACACATCAATCAATCAATCCACAATAACTCGCACCTGAAGAACATGGATCCCAAAGTTGATAACGATTCCCATTCCAATTGTATTTTTTCCAATCCACACGACAATTCTATTCTGGCTTATTAATTATAATCCAGAATAGAAAAGTAGTAAATGATATTTTTACTACTTTTACTCTTTTTTTACTAGTTTTACTTTTGTCAGTTTTTTTTTTACTATTTTTACTGTTTTTTATTTTTACTAGACTAAAAAAGTAGAAAAATAGAATTTTTTCAAATCCAGACAACAATTCTATTCTGGCTTATCAATGATAATCCAGAATAGAAAAGTATCGATCGATTTTTCGGTGACGTCGAGTCGTGGAAGGAACGTGATATACGCACGTCATAAAAGCGAAGGAGTCGAGAGGTGTTTGTTGGAAAAAGGTGGACGTGGTTAAATCATAAAAGTTGGCAGATGCAACGGTTACAGTGTCGGCTAGGAACGCCACTTACGACCGTGGTGAACGGCGCCACCGCAAGTACGCATAGTTCATCCTGACACATACGTGTATATGGAATCATGTATGACCGTTTTTACGTGTACCAAAGATGTAGACTCGTTTCCAGACGTTCCAGGGTATTCTCCAGTTCTTTTTCATTCCCAGCCCTGGCTGAGACGCCAACGCCAACTTTTTGGGCAAATGGGGTATGCCGGGTTTTTCCGGCGCGTCCATGAATCCGGATCGCACAGAAGCCAAAATGCAACACTAGAATTTCAGCTCACACTTTCTGGGTGCATATCCTCCAACGCCCTTCGTCGACCAGCCGATGGTAACGACCCCATAAAAGTTTCGAATCTACCGAGAGTCGAAAGTACCTCAGAGGTCGTGAACCATCACAGGCTATAATCGACGACTCCGTACTTTCTGCCATTTTCTACCAAGCCACAGACTTGGTAAAATGACTTCTCTGGAATATCCATCCTAAACGCGAATTTCAAATCCACTGGGGACTCGATGAGCGATTAAGGGATAGAGTATTGTTTTTACATTTTTTCCCATAGAAGAACTGAATAGAACTAGAATGAAAAAGAAGTGTCTTTCAACCTTCAAATAATAGGAAAGATGACCAGCAGCAAAAGGAACCCATCAAAACTCTTGACGACATTCTAGAACCCAGGATGACCTGGGTAGTCCTCATAGACCTGTTCATCGCTCAATCTGGTCTTTGATTACCCCAGGTACCTTTCAAGCCTGGGAACCTAAAGAAGCCAAGCATTCTGCATAAGAAGAATGTTACAGCATCAAAACTGCTATCTGAACATTTTTCCAGCTTTCATCTCGTACTTAGTGACCCCATAGACCAACTTCCAGCATCAATGAAGGAAACAATTGCTGCACTGGATGGTAGCAGTTTATTCCAAACATTGACATCTGCCACTAGGTCCAATTTAATCCAGGATGATTCTAGAGTTGATCAAGAGTGGACCAGAGATAAATGCCATCAACAGAGACTACACAGTTTCCTAATAGATCCACATTTGAATTCCAGTTTGTTTCCTCGTTTTGTTGGAAGTTAAGAATGTTTGGTTTGTTTACATTCGTCATGCTTGTCCTTCTAGCGATTCGGTATTTCGCTTTTAGCTTTCTCTGGCTCTTTCTATGTGTGCTACCTTGCCTGTGAACGCTGAGGTAGACGTACATACGCGATACCGGAGAGAATAAGACCCTTCGAGGAAGAAGAGGATCTCGTACGTGCGTAACGACGAGTAAAAGAGTATAGTGCAGCGTACGTTAGGAGACGCGAGGTAAGGATATTGGGACCGAGGAAAAGAGGGACAGAGACATTATTCAGCATCTCTCTCTCTCTCTCTCTCTCTCTCTGCCGACAAAGAATTCTCGTGATGCTCGTGAGCGCTCTCGCGTATGTACCCAGGATAAAGAAGAAAAGGAAAAAAAGTGAACTGAGGAATATAGAAAAGCGGGAAGGGGGGAAGGAAGCGAGATAGGAGCAAGGAGTGGGTGGAGGTAGGAGGAGAAAGAAGGCGAACGGCGAACTACCCTAAACACGCATCTCTCATACGTCGGATAGAAAATCAATACTGTCTCAGCCGGTTCTGAACCCATTTCCCTTTTTATCCCTCTTCTACTCGTGCTCTCTCCATCTCTCTCTCTCTCTTTCTATCTGTCTCCATCTCGTTTTGTACCGTACCTCTCTTTGACGTCGTCAAAGTCTTTCGAATCTCATGTTTATCAATACACGAAAACCCGATATCAGCTTATCTGGATGGATCCCATTCTAGTAGGAATTTACCTCTGTTCTTGAGGACATACGAGAATGGAATGCAACAGGAGTGACCATTTGGTTCATCATTTCTGTACAGGTAGAATATCCTAGGGCTATCCTCTACACAAGTCATGACGAGAATCCTGTTGGAATCGGTAGCAATCCATGATTGCTGATAGATTCTTTCTGGATAAAAGTCTGACTATTAAAATCCAGGATAGGCAGCTGGAGTTGGCAATTTATGGTTGACGTTTGCTTCCACTCCATCAAGTTTGGAACGCAGGCAAAATGGGTGACCGTTTGCCATATTTTTTTGTACACAGAAGTCTGTCCATCAAAGTTTAAGGAAGTCAGAATTCATCATGGCATTCCAGCTGGAGTCCCTAGTAATGAAAAATAGTTGGTGATCTAGCGAAATAGAGTACGTCCTTGAAGTATATAATAATCCGGAGATCCTTGGAGCGCCTTGACCTTGATCCTACTTTCCACATTATGATAGTCGGTATTACGAGATGTGGAGGGTGGAGAAGCAAATTGAAGGGAATGAGGGGTACGGTAAGAGAAAAAGAGAGAGTCAGCGTTGCCGAGTATACGGGACGGTGCTCCAGTGTTCAATAATTAAGTGGAACCTGTTGCGCCCTTCTCGCACCACCATCCAGCCCCTACCACCATTTCGGTCTCCTCTTCCTCGATCTCCTTGATTCGCTCTCATTCACGTACCGCGATATTCCACCAGCTAGAGATTCATTATTCATAGCAATTACGAGATCCCTCCGAGAACCTCCGTGACCCTGAGAGGGTCACATTGAACTCAGCCCGTCGTTCAATTCCAACAAAAAGTGATCATCTTGCGTTCAGTCCATGTTCGTTTCTGACCCTAGCAAGAGCAATAAAAGTAGCAAACGGATGAGAACCGGACCCTCCACATTTCAAGCAAAGTTTCATCACTCGTCCGTGCTATCAGGATCGAATGAGATATCCGTAATCTCCTTGAGAGGAATGACCATCGTTCCGTGAATAAACCCTGATTCAAGCTGGAACGACTCTAAGGATTACAATATAGGAAAGGGATAGCTAACGGTCAGATGTGGGCAATCGGTAGTCTTCTATCATCTCACTCTCTACCGTATTACATTAGTATCCGTAGTCACAAGCTTCACTGACTTTTCCATCGTCATCGTTTCCCCAAAAGACAGGAATATCCCAACGATTCCCGAATCCCAAAGCAAAACGTAGCCGAAGACCCAATTCGAAGCTGCCTTTCAAGTTTTACCATCAGTCAGCAAGATTCCCGGGATTCCCTACTCTCTTGGATCCTTCAACGTTTCCGGCGCACACATGCCGTTGACGGGAGACTCAATGCCATCACCGCATCCCTCGCTCACAATCGTCCCTCAGGAAAGCACACCAGCCAACAGCCAACGTCGAATCTCCCTTCCTTTTCATTATTCCTCCACCCATCCCTCATACAAACGCGGATGTCGTTCCGCGCTAGACACTCTGAAGGACATACCTACCGTTCTCCACGGCTCCAACCCTCTTGGCCACCAGTTTCCAATGTTGACAACCCAGAAAGACGATAACGTCGTACAACGAAACCTCTACCAACTAATGCTCTCGTAGCTTCTTCAATTTTCAAAATAACAATCTCTTTTCCCTCATCCAGTCTTTGTGCGTACTTTGGTGACTCAACGCTACTGCTGGCTTCAGTTTTTTCTTCCATCCTACCCCTACACATTCCCATTTTACAAACCCAACCACCCTCTTCCCTCTCCCTCCTAAAGCCCGTTATTCAAACCAAGCTTTTTTCCCGAACGCAAGAGAGGTTCCTCTTCATTCGGCTTGACGACTCCAGCCTGCTCTGCCACCCCCTTGTCACCCTTATATCGGAATACCGACTGGGAGACGCGCCAGGGATCCGCTTGGTAGCTGGCGTGTACACCTGTACTTGGATACGAGGAAAAAACTCTTCTCTCGTTTCTCCAACGTCTACACCGGTAATGGCACTGACGTCTGCCGGAATACGAAAAATCCTATTTCATCTGACTCTTCCTTTCTTTCTCTCTCTCATCCTGGCGAATGACGGTGCACTAGGATGCAAGTATAGTCAGGGTAGGGTAGGATGTCTACCAAGCTTCCATTCGAAGATTCCAGCCTGTTGGGCCATTAGCCCTGGTGCAAACGAAAATCATCCAAAAAGACTTTTGGCTAGCTCCTTTATTCTTGAACCTTTCGGAGTCTGCAAAAATGGAATCACAGCTCGGAGTTTCCAGTAAGACTGGAAGTTAGTTGGGCTCAGGTGAAATGGGATCTTAATGGCTTTTGTGGTTTTAATGACATCACTTTCAATCCTTAACTTCCTCAGTAGTGCTTCCAACGTGGAAAATGTCGTTTTTCCAAATAGTTAATCACCAATGACCTAAAAAAGTGAAAAATGGTCTCGAATTCTCACCAGCCAGCTTCCTCACTCTCCACTCGTGATTCTTTTGAATCCTTTTTGAAAAATCGGATCTCGAACTTTCCGGAAAGAAAATTGGAATGAGCTTGGGTAGAATAGAATCTGGATGGTTTGTTTGGGTGACTATGTGCCTTCACTGATGCCGATGTCAATTCTCATCCTCGATAACAGTAAATCCAAATAAAAGTTATGATTCTCGAAATAGGACATCACCAAGAACCTCAAGTTTTACTTGACTAGTGCCAGGAAAGAACAAAAATAGAGGAAGAGAGAAAATCAATTACTGTGGACTTGCGAATAGGGAAATGTCTATGCTGCAATCTGGAGATTATAGTCCTCGCGAAAAGACGTGCAAGCATGTTGGTACCGAATCCTCCTCGGGCGTACGAAATCTCGCCGAGTTTCAGCGCCATATGACGCCGATAATATCGTCTCGACTGGCCCGATATTGAGAGAGATTCCTACGAAGCAATATGATGCAGCCTTCGGGAATTACGTATCGAAAAGTCTCGACGGATTTTAGTCTTAAAGATGGTAGCTTGATGATTTACCAATTTCTATTGACCAATAACGGTTCATTTCAATTGTACAGCCATTGAGAATTTCAATTCATCGACAATTGTCAATTTCAAATATCCAGCAATTTCAATTCTTCACAATTAAATAACCAAATAATTGTCAATCGGAATTCTCCAACAATTGCCAATTGCAGTTTTCCAGCATTTGTCAATTTCAATTCTCTCGTAATTGCCAATTTCAATTCTCCAGTAGTTGCGAATTGGAATTCTCCAAGAATGGCCAATTTCAATTCTCCAGCAATTGTCAATTTCGATTCTTCGACAATTGTCGATTTCAATTCTCAAACAATTGTCAATTTCAATTCTACAACAATTGCCAATTTCAATTCTCCAATATTTGTCAATTTCAATTCTCCAGCAATAGCCAATTTCAATTCCCCAAAAATTTCCAATCCAGCAATTGTCAATAGCAATTATGGAATTCCCGTCTCCACGCATTTGCCTCGTCCTCACAGCCAATATCTCTGGAAACCTCGCAATGAGGATAAGCCTAGTAAGCCAAGTGGAATCGACAAGTAAAACCAAATAACCGAATGCCGAGTCACCGTTTCGAAAAGTCGACAGGATCCTCCGACGTTCAGCCGGACAGATTGACTAGCTCGAGAAAAAGAAACACGTGAGCTTTCGAACTTTCCTCTTTTGGTCTCTTCGCGTCTCTTCGAAAAGTAAAATCTTCCCGGGGCCAAAAGTGCTCCAGGGAGTACAAAAGCGACGTGGAATCATACGGTAAAGTACGGTCACAGGGCTCCACGGTATGTGCTATAAGTTTTTGTGGTAAGAATTCTTCCCAGACCCCAACCCAATACCCCACACATAGTAATATACAGATGTAACTAGGAACAAGGAAAACGTGTATGGTGTGTAAAAGTGGCTTCTTCTGGGTCGATGGTTTCTCTCTCTCTCTTTTCCCAACACCGAGGAAGTTATACCCTCGTGTTTTCAAGATCCTCGAGACATATACATATTTTTCAGACACCTTTCTGCCTATCTTCCTGAAGAGGCAGTATAGCCCATACGAGTAGAGCGTAGAAAAAGATAGAGGCGCACGTCCCCCAGGGGGAATCCCGGTTCTCGTCGTACCGCCAACCGAGTCACCCAACCACGATCCACCTGGCTCCCATCCGGGTGAGACATTCCTCCTTGGGTATGGCGAGACATCAACTTTGGATCCATTCTACCCTAGGAACGTTGATTATCGGAAAGTTTTTTTCAAAAATCTTGGAATTCGTTGAAAGAGGATTTTGGTCACGTCCTTGGAATGACCTTTAGCAGGAATATGTTTACTGCTTTGTTTGGA